>JAJIBD010009713.1:0-54972 GCA_021461705.1 Cryptotis parvus
ACTGGTGGAAGGATTGGTGCTGGAATACTGTATGACCAAAACCCAAATATGAATATCTTTATAACTGTATATCTCATGGTAGTATAATAAAATATTAAAAAATAATAAAATAAATAAATGTGATAGATAGATAGATAGACAGACAGACAGACAGACAGACAGACAGACAGACAGACAGATAGATGATTTTGTAGATAGATTAATAGGAAAATTAAAATACTTTCCCCAAAATGACTGGAATTCTGATGGGAGAAAAAGTTCTAATGCCATGGGAGAAATAAACAATTTTCTTGTAACCATCAATTTTTTATCAATTGCTTTGTCATGTGTTAGGCACTGTGCAATCTGATGAGAATACACAATTCTAGTATTTTATTCAAAAACGAACTTAAATCTCCATTCTTACAAAAATTATTTCACAAACTAGGAATGCATATCCATATTGACCAATGGAATACATTTTATCTAGAGAATAAAGACACACAAATCTCAGGCTCAGTAGCAGGGATGGCTTTTAATAGGGAAAAGGCTAATCCAGGTAAACCAGCTATAAAATGGGCTCCAATTTAGAAGTATGAGGTCTACTGACTAAAGACTGGCTGAATCAGCATCCAGCATTGGTGATTTCTCTGAGAGACAGAGAGAGACAGAGACAGAGACAGAGACAAAAGACAAAGACAGAGACAGAGACTGAGAAAGAAAGAGAGACAGAGAGAGACAAAGAGAGAAAGGAAAAGTGCCTACTATAGAGGCAGGAAGGGTGGAAGATGTACACATGTGAGAGGAAAGGTAATGTAACATTATATAACTGAAACCTGATCATACGTAATTTTGTAACTATGTATTTCACTGTGATTAAATGCACATGGGAAAAAGAGATACTACATTTAAGTAAGGTGCTAGCCTTGTATACAGACAAGTAGGGTTCAATCCCAGGCATAAATATGGTCCTCCAGAGCCCCACCATGAGTGATCCCTGAGCATAGAGTCAGGATTAAGTCCTGAGCAAGCCAGGTGTGGCTCAATACCCTCCTCCCGGCAAAACAGTATCACTATCACTATCACTATCACTATCACTATCACTATCACTATCACTATCACTATCACTATCACTATCCTCCCGTTGATCATCTATTTGCTAGAGCGGGCACCAGTAATATCTCCATATGACCTGTCTCATGATCGTAGAGCCCAAGGGCATCTGCTTGCTCCAGGAACATAAAGAGCCTCAAACCATTATATTAAGTCATGGGAATGAACTAATATAATTGTTACTAGTATTTGGCATATCAATTAAAACAGGGCAGCTTGCCAGGCTTGCCATGCAGGTAAGCATACTCTTGTAGTCACCACTAAATTTAGCATTTATAGATGAACCGGCGCCGCAAGCGGCCGAGTGGAGCCGGGCTGTGATAGGCTGTCGCTGGGTGGAGTTCTGAGGAGAGGGAAGTTCGGATGTGGAAAATGGCTGCCCGATGGAGTGGGGGGCGGGGGTTATCTGGCTTGTTGTGCGGATCTGCTGGGGTGGTGGGCCAGGGCTAGAACCCACCATCCCTGCCGGGTGCCTCGTGAGCGCCTCGTGAGCAGCAAAAAAGTAATTGAAGTGAATCAAATACTGAGGAAATAGTGTTTGACTTGTAGTTGGATGTTGAAGAAGAAAAGCTTCATTCAGGCAAGTATGAGTTTCAGGCAGCTAGACTCATTCATGAATCTGTTTTTAATGTTTGGAGGAGCCTGCTTGGTGTTTAGCAAACCACACTAGGATGACACACTATTTTTGTGTATTCTCAAAACTGTCTGGTTGCAGATAAAGCAAACAGCTGTTTGTCCTTCTGTCCTTGTCTTTCTTTTACTATTTCAGAGACATCTGACTCTATTATAAACTACCCCATAGTCCATCCATTCATATAAACATTCAAAAACACTTATTACTATCTACTGTGTGAAATATCATCCAAGGTGACCCAAGGAAAAAAAGATAAATAGATCTGGCCCTTGTCCTTGAAATAATGGAAGGCCAGTCTCAGTTTTGGAGCACAATAGTGCAAAACACATTGATTTAAGGGACAGGAGTTAGATCACCTTTTCATGGTCAATAAATGTAAATGGGTATACAGACAATAATCAATAAAGTGGTGCCAGCCCAAATGTTACCAAGAAATATTTAACTGAATTCCTTGAGGACACCATCCCTGTGGATCAGGCCATGTGGGCATAGTGATTGCTCATGAGAAAAAAAAATGAAATTCTCTAGTTTTTCATACAAAGCAAAAGCAAAATCATTTATCTCAATCTCTGTGAAAGATGAAACCACTTTTAGAAAGAGAGAGGAGAACCCCATCAGCCTCTTCAGTATAATCTTTAAGATGATACAGAGCAGGCAGAGTGAGTTGAGACACAAGAATTTAATGGAAGAATATAATGGGGGAGAAAGGAAATGATAAATTTCCCCATCAATATTACAAACATTTTTAAATAAGGCAATGCATATATTGAACCAAAATTTAATGTTTTTTAAGAATATATTTTAGGGATTAAATAATAAATTTGCTTATCACATATGAAAGCTTATGACTTTTCGTTCATTTGGTTTAGGCCATACTCAACAGTGGTCAGGGCTTACTCCTGGCTCTGCTTTCTGTGGACCAAATGTCAAGCCTCGAAGCTGATCGGGAGCATATGAGGAGAATGCTCTGCACACTGGACTATCACTCTGGCCCCAATGCTGATATTTAAGTAGATTATATATTCACATTTGCATTAGTCTACAAATGAAAAAAAACATTTAGAAATTCTTTTTTCTCTTTCTCCCATACTGCCTACTTTTACCACAACTAATAAGCAAGATCTTTTCATTGCTAGCATTTATCAGTTAGAGATTAGCCTCAAAGATTTATTCTTGTTGGCTCAGGAGACTGTTGTGTGCCTAGAATTGAACCTGGTTTCCCTGCGTGCTCCTTTGCTGTCACTCTGGACCAATGGTATACATAGTCATATAACCAAGAATTAACTGGGGCAAGATCAGTGTCAGATTTGGTTAAGACTTCAAATAACAGGCAAGACATGTGAGAAAAAATCTAACAAGTTTTAACTTTGTAGGTCCCTAAATAATGGTGACTAAATTATTGAATAAAAAAAGAAATAATCAGAAGTTCCACCAAGAAGCATGATTTTCTTATGTAGGGGGGAATGATGATATGGAATTGAATGAATCATAGTCAGTATTAGTCATAAGGCCTAATCAGAAATGTCACCTGATAAGAACTGATTCATGATAAACAGGACTATCTTTGTCGATTTGAATAACATCATACTAGAATATTTTCCCACAACAACAAATATACAGTCATTCGCAATTAATTTATCAAAGTGGGGGATGTTTCCTTTCACACTGCCTAGCAAAGTGGGGGCATTTGCCTTTCACACTGCCCAGCAAAGAGGGGGCATTTCCTTTCATTCTGCCTAGCAAAGTGGGGGGCAGTTGCCTTTCACACTGCCTACCTGGGTTCAATTCTTGCATCACATATGCTCTCTGAGCACTACCAGGATAAATACTGAGCACAGAGCACAGAGCCAGGAGTAACCCTGAGCACTGCCAGGCATGACCCCCATTTTTTTATTAAAAAAGGAATGTTCTAGGGCAATAGTACAAAGAGATGGACATTTGCCTTTAAGGTGGAAAACTCAGACTCAATCCCCAGCATGTCATATAGTCTCCAAAACCTTCCAGGAGTGATCCGTGAGTGCAGAGCCAGGAGTCAGCCCTAAGCACCACTGGTTGTGACCCAAAAAGCCAAATAAGTAAAGTAACATTTTGGAGTAAAAAATGACTGAATATGTAAATGTTTTCCTAAACAAAAACATATTTACTACCATAGTTAAAATATACCCTATTTAAAATATACAATATTTAAAATAAAAAGTACTTATTCTGTTAAAAATCAAATTTGCAAATTTTTGGCTGTGGTGTCATCTCTCCAGATAATACACATTCTATTATCTCTCTAGACCATACTATGTTACTGTGTGTTGTTGTTGTGGTGGTGTGTGGGGGCTTTAAAATTTAAAGCATGCTAGTTGACTAAACTATCTGATAACATTTTGAAATAGAAATGCAGATTCACTTGTTAGAATAAGACATAACATCATTATATTAAATTACAACAATAAAACAAATGATTCACCCATAAACTAGTTTTTAACTTTCTGGACTGCTTTTTATGTTATTTCCAGAAATTTCCAGGAAACACATTGTCACATAGGTACCAATGAAGATAATGGGCATAAAGGTTATTTTTCAGTTTTTTGACTTTTGAACAATACCCAGCAGTATTCAGGGTTTACTCCCAGCTCTCCTTCCTGTTGAACCTTGTTTCATGCCTATAATAAAATCTGGTTCTGCCACCCACAACTCAAGCACCTTATCCACTGTGCTATCTCTATAGCCCCTAAAAGATACATTTTGTGATCAGTTATTCTTATAGTATAAATTATATTAATATTGTTAACTTGATCACTTGACATCCCGTTATTCGTCAATTTGCTTGAGTGAGTGCCATTAACGTTTCGATTTGACCCTATCACGTGACAGTGTAGCTCAGAAGCAGTGGCATCTGCTTGCTTCAGGAATACAAAGAGCCTCAAATTGTTCATAAGGGTCTTGACGAAGAAGTCTGACCATCTCATAGGTGGGTGGCCACGCGATCTTTGGACGCTCCATGGGATCCAGCCGGTAATGGCTCTAGTCCAGCGGTCATCTCCAAATCGCATTACATGTCCAGCCCATCTAATTTTCGATGCCTTGGCAAATGAGACAGCACCCCTGACTCTGGAACAGCGATGGAGGTCAGAACTCCAGATTCCTTCTCTTGCTTGAGTGAGGCATGATTTTTCCAAGCATAGCTCTTTTGTTTCCTCTTTGGGAGACCCCAACAGTGTTCTGATCCTGCTTTCATAGGGCCCAGGTGGAGAGAAACCGGTGGAGTTCCAAGAGATGTGCCAGGAGCCGGAGGTTCTTTGTCCTTTTAGCTATTTCTTCGATGCCTTTGAAGGCATTCCATGTCGCTCTCTTCCTCCTGCGCAGCTCAGGTTTTAGGTCATTCATAATGTTGATTTCTCAACCTAGGTACACATAACTGCTGCATTCAGAGATGTTTGTTCCATTGAGAGTTAATGGAGCATCTGGAACTAGTTCATTTTTCATGAACATTGTTTTGTTGAGATTCAGCTGTAGACCTACCTTTCCACATTCTCGTTCGAAGTCAGCCAGCATTTGTGCCACTTGGCTAATGTTTGGTGTTATTAGAACAATGCCATCAGCGAGCGGAGGTGGTGTAGTTACTGACCATCTATCTTCACTCCCATTCCTTCCCATTCTAATTGTTGCATGATGTTCTTTTTTTTTTTTTTTTTTTGCTTTTTGGGTCACACCTGGCAATGCTCAGGTGTTTCTCTTCGCTCTGCACTCAGGAATTACTCCTGGAAGTGCTTGGGGGACCATATGGGATGCCGGGGATCGAACCCGGACCAGCATGGGCCAGCAGCGTGCAAGGCAAACACCCTACCCGCTAGGCTATTGCTCCAGCCCCTGCATGACGTTCTTGAGGATGGCGCTGAAGAGTTTTGGTGAAATGGTATCACCCTGCCGAACCCCTCTTTTGACATCAATGATCACTTCCTTGTAGAATGGTGAGATCCTGATGGTGAATCCATAATATAGTTCAGGAAGAATCTTGATGTATTGGGTTTGAATGCCCTGTTTGGCTAGGGCTTCGATGACCGCTTTGGTCTCAATAGAATCAAGAACTTTTTAAAAAATATATTTTATTATACCATAAGATAAACAATTACAAAAATGTTCATGTTTGGGTTTCAGCCATACAGTGTTCCATTACTCATCCCTCCACCAGTGCCCATTTCCCACCACCAATGTCCCCAATGCCCCCCCCCTCCTCTAGCCTGCCTCTATGGCAGGTTCTTTATTCTCTTTTCTCTCTTTCTCTTTCTCTCTCTCTCTTTCTCTCTTCCTTCTCTTACATTTAAATCAATGAACAGAATCATTGATTTGATTTAAATCAATGATCAAAATTCCACCCAAGATAATCAGCCAATCTCCATTCCGAGCTCGTCAGAAACCCAGCCTACAGAGACCCACCCTCAGGACCCACCCTTCAGAGGAAAGTATTTCAAGCCCAGGAATTATTGAACCATAAATGCAGATACACCAGGCAGAGCAGATACCAGCTCTCCCCATTGAACCCCATGCTCCACTGACCATGAGGGCTCCAGGGATGGAGAGCGACTTCTGGCCCGAGTTCACCATCCCAACAGAGCTTCAGAAGAACCCCCACACCGTGATAGCAGTGATTTTCATCATCCAGACCCCACAGCTCATCAGAATTCCACCCAAGAGAATCAGCCAATCTCCAGCCTGGCTTGTCAGAGACCAAGCCTACAGAGACCCACACTTCAGAGGAAAGTATTTCAAGCCCAGGGAAGGCTTGAACCACAGACATAGATACACCAGGCAGAGCAGCCTCCAGCTCTCCTTGTTTTTATCTTCAAATTACCAAGAAGCTTCTACCCACCCCTCTCAGAACGCCCCCAAGCTACTGAGAGTAAAACACCCCACAGCAGAGCCTGGCAATTTGTCCGATGCATATTTCATATGCCAAAACCAGTAATAATATATTAAGCTACTACTGTTAAATCTGCTTTTGTTTTTAAGTAGTTGATTTCAACTTCAAATACCGTTTTTATAAATTAAAAAAGTTTGCTCTAGAAAAGATCTTTCAAAATAACAGCAACAGAAGAAAACTGATAGAATAGGTCAGAACCAGTTATACTTCGCTTTGATTTTTTGCAGAGGTTGGTATATAAATGCATTCTCAACACACCGTAAGTAGTAAAACAAGTTCTCATGAAAGGGCAGACACACAAATTTTGTACTTACTTTGTAGAGGCAACATGTCTGTAAAACACTCTGACTCTAGCTCCTGGGTCCATTCTGTCTTTGCCAGAATCTGCATTGTCTCAAAGTTTCCATTCTTTACCATGGATTCTGGTTGGCAGCTGACAGGTGTCCTCCTCAAAGGCTTCATGTGCTGTTGAACTTCAGCTAAGAGAACAGCTTGTATTGCTTCAGTTACCTGTAAAGTTTTATATTTTAATAAATTATCTGAAATACGATACAAATGTTAGGGGTCTTGCATAAAATTTAAGGACTAAAATTTTTATTTGGGTGTGTTTCATTTATAATGCTCTACTATAGAAGTAATGTCTAAAATAACTGAAATATAGACATTAAGTGGGATAAAATGGGTCACACTGGGACTTAACAAGTATATCAGATTCTAAAAAGAAAAATTGGAAGATTCTTCAATGCTTTCCCATCACCTGTGTTCATTTTTACCAGGAGATTAATGAAATTAATTTAAATACATATTTATCTTAAAGACAAATTTAGCAAATAATGCCGGTTATAAAGAACAATTCAGTTAACAAACACTATTTTAATTAGAATTATAAATGCAATCACTGTAAACTATTAATGACATTTGTTTTCAAGGAATTAAGACAAATTCTAAAATTTATGTAGTAACACAAAGGATCTTAAATAACCAAAGTGAGTTTGAAAAAAATAAAATAAAATAAAAATAAAATTGAAACATGCACTCCCTGTTGCAAATATGTATTACCATGTAATTAAAACAGTTTGAAACTGGGACAAAATCTGGTACAAATGCCAAATGAATAAATTACAGAATGGAGAAGTAAATCCAAAGGAATAGATTAGCAACTAGAGGAATAAATCTATATACATGCGGACTCCGGGCCGCACGCCGGAGTGCCTCCCGCAAATCACCTCCGATAAGGGGTAGTCTAAATGTGGCAGTTTATCCGACCTGTAGCTGTACTAGCTGGTATAAATAGTCTCCCATGCTACCACAATCATCGGGGACTAGCTAGATCTTACCAGCATATTAGCCGCCACGCCTGGACCCCTAGAATTAGACCGAGAGAAATGCTGTTTGCTTCCAAGCAAACAAGCAGGCTCCCGATATACTCAAGGCAACTAAAATATAAAAACTACAAGAAGTAGAAGAGACATGGAAGGCTTGGAGAAATATTTAACTGGCATTAGTTTAGTCTTTGGTGCAGAGAAATGCCATCTCAGAAACCCCCCCTTCTCTACACTACAAGGCATCCCAAGCAGATTTTGGCTCAAAACATTATAGTAAAGGCCCTAGGTGAGGTGCAGGGAGAGATTACCTAAGGGCATTGGACCCCCCTCCTGCTTTCCATAACAGTGGGAGGAGGGTCTGAGTTACGGGATATAAACTAGCCGGTTCCCGCTCTCCCGGGTTTCTTCTTTGTGGGACTCTCTCCTTGTGGCGCTCATTCCCCTTGGAAGCCTTTTTCAAAGCCTTTCATGTGGTGGTCGCCTCTTGGCCACATGTGGCTGGGGTTCTAGCCTGGAATCCTAAGCACCGGTCTTTTCCTTTTGCTGATTTGTAGCCTGAACCTGTGATAAGTAAAGCCTTTTAAAACTGCATCGGTTCCTGAGTTTTCATCCACCTCCTCACGCGCGGGTAGAAGGAACTCCGCTCCCAGCACTGTCGGGGACCCTGGCGGAGCGCTCCGACAATACATAATGACATCTTATAAATTAAAATCAAGAACACTCAATGAAGGAAATAAATCCACGATCCACGATCTTCCCGTTGATCATCTATTTGCTAGAGCGGGCACCAGTAATATCTCCATATGTCCTGTCTCATGCTAGAAGAACCCAAAGGCATCCGCTTGCTCCAGGGACATAAAGAGCCTCAAACCATTATATTAGGTCATGGGAATTGACCTAATATAATTGTTACTGGAATTTGGCATATCAAATACAACACGAGAAGCTTGCCAGGCTTGCAGAGCATGAGGCAAACTCTTTTAAACACCTCCAAATAAAGCATTATTGATCAACCGCGCGGCCGCTGGCAGCCCGTGAGCTGGGCTGTGATGGGCTGGTCTGCTGGGTGGAGTTCTGATGAGAGGAAGCCCAAATGTGGAAAATGGCGGCACCTGTGGAGTTAGGGGGTGGTCTGGCTTGTTGTGAGGCTCTGCCGAGGTGGTGGGCCAGGGCTAGAACCCGCCATGCCTCCCGACTGCCTCATGAACGGCTGGGCACAGGGAGAGCAAGGAACAGCTCTTCCCCATGTCTGAGAGGAAATGAAATCTCTTCAAAATATGGTTTTTGGGAAAAAATGGTATGTCACATGCAAAGTAACAATCCCTGAAACGCATACTATTTTAACCCTAGACACAGACAGTAAGTAAAAATGGATGAAATGCTTAATTTCTGGATAGACACTGCAAATATTCATAAAAGGAAACAACATGTCAGACAGCACAAAAGCTCAATATCACAGGTGTCTCTGGAGAATGAACTCTTAAAGGAAACTATTGAGAGAAAATACTTGCACAGCATATGTTCATCACTGGGTTGGTAACCAAAATAAATAAAGATCTTCCACAACTCAGCAACAAGGAAAGCAAACAACTCAATAAAATAGTTAAAAGGCATAAAATAGGCAAAAAGTAATGAATAAACACTTCCCTAATGAAAGATTTAGATGAAACAGGGACACACATGAAAATAAAAACAAACATCTATTTAATTAGAAAAATAAAAAAAAACAAGGGGCTATCACATCATACTTTTAAGAATGGTCTATTTTAAAAGGTTGAAAACAAGTTTTGCAACGATCTAAGGAAAAAGAACTGTTACTGTCAACCTGACATATGTTGACATATGTTGACATATGACAACCTGAATTGGTGCATTTCTATAAAAAATGCCATGAAGCAATAGCACAGCAGGAAGGGCATTTGCCTTGCAAGCTGCATATGGCCCCAAGCACAGCCAGGAGCAATTCCTGAGTGCAAAGCCAGAAGTAACCCCGAGAATCACAGGCGTGATCCGAAAGGAAAGAAAAAAAAAAGAAAATGGGATGGAGATTCATTAAAAAAAAGACAGTATCACTGGTAAGCACTTGCACACAGCAGACCTGGGTTCAATTCCTGGCACTGGAAATGGTGCCCCTAGTACCAAGAGGAGTAAATGCCTGAACACAAGTGAGACTGAGCACTACCATTGTGGTCCAAAATGAGGGAGAGGAGAGAGAGGTGGGAAGAGGATCGAAGAAGAGGAGAGAAGAAAAAAAGAAAAGAAGATAAAAGAGAAAAGAAGAAGAAAGGAATGGGAAAAAAACAAAGAAAAACATCATGATACAGCAATATCATCTCCAGGCATTTATCAAACAGAGGGAAAACACTACTGTGAGAGGTTGTTTGCACTGTTATGTTGAAGTCAGCATATTCACAACAGCCCAAGCATAGAGTGAACCTAAATGCCCGACAGCAAACAGTGTGATCAACTGTTTTATAAATATATATATGTATATATATATATATATATATATATATATTATCACTACACTACTACACTACACATCCCATTGTTCATCCATTTCCTCGAGCGGGCACCAGTAACATTTCCATTTGACCCTATCACGTGCCAGTGTAGCCCAATGGCATCTGGTTGTTTCAGGAATACGAAGAGTCTGAAACCATTCGTTCATGGTCTTGATGAAGAAGTCTGACCATCTCGTAGGTGGGCAGCCACGTGATCTTTTGACATCCCGTGGGATCCAGTTGGTAACGGCTCTAGTCCAGTTGTCGTCTCCAAATCGCATTACATGTCCAGCCCAAATATGTCTCCAAATCGCAATACATGCACATTATAATACATATAATGTAATATATATTATATCTACATATATTCACATATGCACTCAGTGCAATACTATGCCACTGAAGATGAAAAAATTGTGTCTTTTGGAGTCTAACTGATGGAACAGAGGTTTATTATATTGGGTGAAATTAGTTCAAGTATAAAACCAATTACCAGATGGCTTCACTCATATGTGGACTCTAAATAAAGAATATGTAAAGACAAACACCAACAAAATTAGCTCATGGACTCAGTCAAAACTATTATGGTTATTGGGAACCATAACCCCATAGAGGAGTGTGAGTAGACAGAGGGTCATTTTGATGGTAGGATGGGATTTGGGTGTGAGTGCAGTAAATCCTATACACAGAGTTTTGGAATGCTGTAGACACTGAGGAAACAATAAAAAACAAAGAAAATAAGATTACAGAATGTCAGATTCATTAAAATAAATTTTATAGATCTGTGTATATACATATGTGGATTTAGGTAGCCAAGTGGGGCTGGAGGGACAGTGCAGATGATATGGCACTTGGTTTGCATTTGAACTACCCAAGTTCCATCTCAAGAAACCTGATTTGGTCCCCCAAGTACCCAGGAGGAGTCTCTGAGCACAGTGCAGGAGAAAGTACTGAGCACAGTGGGATAGTGCTGCACCCGTGCTCCATGCCTAAACACTATAAAGTGTGAATTTTGATTATCATATATACCTAGTTTGTCATACAGCTGCAACATGTTTCCAGCTCTTTGTTCCCTTAGAAGCATTCCCACTGTAGCTGATTCATGTCACACCTCAGTTATTGTAAATCTTACATTATCTCTGTCTCTCAGCGAATACTCAGTACCAGGACACTGAGAATGGCAATCTTGACATGCTGAGTATTCTCCAAATATTTACTGTTTCTTTTTATGTATCATGAAAACATCTGAGATTTTTTAGGCTCCAGGTTTACACAGAGAGTTTAAGTGGACAGAAAATGGCAACTAACCTACTGGGATAGAAAAAGCCAAACCTCTGATTTTTCTGTTAGCCTTTTGTGGTCAAATCCAGAGTGCCAAGGGTTACGCCTGACACTGCATTCAGAATTTACTCCCTGGCAGTGATCAGGGAACTATATGGGATACAGGTATTGAACCCAGGTCAGTTGCGTGCAAAGCAAATGCTCTATCTGTTGTACTATTGTTCTGGCCCCTATAACTCTGATTTTCATATACAGGAAGATTCCCTAAAATATCAAAGCAGCTTCCTAGTACTGATCATTCTTTCATTATCATTAACTAACACTCAGATGCTAGTTTGTGTTGGTTGGATAAATTTTGAATTATGTCTTCTAGCACTGGATTACAATCTAAACAAAAATAGGTTTGCGTTTACACACACATCTAAGGTGATGGAACACTTGCAACAATTGTGTACCATGAATCCAGCAGATGGTTCTAATATTGCATGACTAAATAGTGGTGGTTCAGGTCTATTAATACCTGCCATATGATGATATATATAAAACTATGTAAATTGTTAGATAAATGTATGTATGTATCCAATTCTTTTTTTTTTTTTATTTAATTATCCTTTTTTTAAATTTTTTTTTTTTTTAAAATTACAAAGATATACAATTAAAAAGTTCATATTTGGGTTTTGGTCAAACAGTGTTGCAGCACCCATCCCGCCACCAGTGCCCATCTCCCACCACCAACGTCCCTGGTTCCCTCCCCCCTCCCCCAGCCCTGCTCCATGGCAGGTTCTTGATTTCTTTCCATTTCTCTCTTTCTCTTTTCCTTCCCTCCAGACTATGGGTTACAGAACATACATTAAAGGGTTGTCATGTGTATCTTTTTGCCTCTAATTCTATATCACATATAGATGAACATGCTTATCCATATATGTATGTATATATGTATCACATGATGGGAAAATTATAAACTGTGAATAATATATATTACTGAAGTTATTTCATTCTAACTTAATATTTAATTTGGTATTACTCTTCTACGATGAGGATAATAAAGCATAAAATTATGATTCAGAAGTGAAAATATCTAACTATGACAATTACTACAAATGTCATCACTGAATTCTTACTCATTGCGTAGAATTACAGCACAAGGAAAGAAAAAGGTCCTGAGTTGGGAATAAGATTACGTGCCTTAGAAAGAAAAAGGTCATTGTAGCTAGTAAGAGAGGCAGAATTATAAGCAAAGTAGCTAGGGAAAAAAGTAGATTTTCTGTCATCATAGTTTCAGTAGCTTTTCCAACTCTGCTATGTTGATTTATAGTGTCAGTACTCATCTTTTTATTCAGTTAACTTTATTTGATATCACATAACTAAGAGTAATTATTTTAATTGGAATTGTTAGTATTTCCATCTTAAAAAATTATTTAAATTTTTAAAAAATTTTAAAATTTTAAAAAACTTATTAATCTTTAAAAATTTATTAATCTCATTTATAAGAATGGAGTTCTTATAAATGTAAGAACCTCCTTACTTCCTCTAATGAATTCACAAATATTTACTATTTGACAAGAAAGTCTACCCACTCTGCTTTGTGGAATCCAAATAAACTAAAAAGGAGGAAACATGTAAATCAGATGTTCAACAAATCAGTTCTTAAAATCAGCTTACAGATGTAGTATTCATAAATTTAAAAAATACAAATATATAAAAATTATATTCATAGAATATTCTCAAGTGTAGTGACAATTATATCATGCAACATTTTGCAAATAAAAATAGACATCTGTGACACAAACTAAAACCCCAACACAAGCCTATCTTCCTCAGCTCCTTCATACACACACTTAGGTATTTCCCATATACAGTAACTTCTACATTCTCTTTAAATCTGTCTCTGCATTTGGAACCATTAAATGAAAGACATTAGGAGAATATTTTGTAAGGATAAAAATAACATCTCCCCATTCTCAAGGTCCAAACTCCACAGCTCGACAGAGCCCCATCCCCATGGCTGTACAATATCTCAAAACCGGGTATACTCATCTAACAGGTATCCCATCACATTTCATAGAAACACAAGTGTGTGAACACAATGTTTGGTCTGTGGAAACATATAGAAATTTCCTATACAGTGGGCTCTGATAGCACAATAGAGATTTAAGAACACTTGTCTAATGACTTGTCTCAGACCATATACATTGACTGTATTTAGAGAAGTGGCCCCAACGAGCAGTATAGAATAGATTATAGCAGTATAGAGGGTACGTAGGGACAAGCTCAAGTAGAGGTTGAGATAAATGTGAAATAGGTGTTGTCTGTAGGTGCAGTGGTGGTGTGTCTGGGGTTGGCAATAGATAACCACTGTATTCTGGAAATCCAGAAAGTGAATCCAAGAACAGAATGGGCCAGACTCCACACAACAACCCAGGGGGGAAAAAGCCATGACTTTGTTAATACCATTCCCTTATATGAGCTGTAATGATCAACATGATTGATGTTGGCTAAGGCAGCAGGGAAGGGATGGGGGTGGAGGGTTGGTGGGAAATGTGGGTCTCTGGTGGTGGGGGGGCACACTGGTGGTGGAATTGGTGCTGAACGATGAGTCTTTCTAATAACTGTACTGCAAAAGCATTGTAAATCACAGTGTTTAAATAAATAAATAAAAGGAGAAAAAATAATACTGGTGCCCTTAGGGAAAGGGCGTCATGAACGAACTGCATCAAAGAATATTTACAATGACCTCAAAAACATAAGCGATTCATAGCATACCTGCACAGATTGGTCTCTCCAACAGGAAATTAGCTTCAGAAGTAATATGTCAGCTTCAGAAATCTGGGTTTCATTCTTTCCTAAAAATGCAAATAAGATTGGGACTATTAAAACAATAAATGCAATATAATGGCATTTACAACTGTCTGCACATCAAGAACATCCCATGATAAGCACCAATCTCCAGTTCATTCTGTACATACCAAGGTGAACACGCAAGAACAAAGTCATCGATGCCTTTTAAATAGACATCAGTCGCCTTTCACTTACAGCTTGAATTGAGAAGGATCCATTTAGTGTATTTCCAACAAATATGCTAACAGATATTCACATCAAAGCAAATTCCTCTTTAGTATCTCAAAATCATCTTTTTTACCTTTTCACTGATAAAATGCAAGTTCTACTATTTTTTTTTTTTTTTTGCTTTTTTGGGTCACACCCGGCAATGCTCAGGGGTCACTCCTGGCTCTGAACTCAAGAATTACTCCTGGCGGTACTCGGGGGACCATATGGGATGCCGGGGATCGAACTCGGGTTGGCATAGGCCAGGCGCGTGCAAGGCAAATGCCCTACCCGCTGGGCTATCACTCGGCCCCAAGTTCTACTATTTTTATTCAAGACAGATCACCAAAGTTTACAGTTCTTTTCTCATGGAAAGAGTCCCTAAATTTCTGCCTTGTCATGAATTAGTATAACAAATAAAAATCGAAGACATTTTATTTGCCTTAACCAGGTATACTATTCTGATCAATAGATATAATTTTAAATTTGTCCAATTTTGTTATATGTTGCTTCTTTTTATGCTTTACTTCTTGGTGTTTAATCTTTTTGACCCAATGTTCAGTGTGAAAATTTTAGAGCAAGCTAGTTCTTGGTTTATTTTAATTGACTCACAGAGCATACAGCAATTTTTTCTACACAAAAAAGCACTTAATGAGTAATTTTCCATAATTGAAAATGTGCACATATTCTCATTCAATGAAAAATCAATGGATTAAGGCTTTTTGATGTCTGATGTATATTATCTAGTTGTCATACTTCAGGCATGAGATTAAAATGGTGTTTTAGGAGAATTATAATTTTCTTTTTAAATTAATACATTAATAATATGTTTAAAATCCTACTATAAACTGTTTGACTATTTTTTAATATTTTATTATACCACTGTGAGACATACAATTACAAAAGTGTTCATAATTGGTTTTTGGTAATACAGTATTCCAGCACCCATCTCTCCACTAGTGCCCCATTCTCACCACCAATGTACCCACACCCCCTCTGCCCTCCCCCATGCTGCCTCAACAACAGGTACCCCCTTTTCCTCTTTTTCTCTCTCTGTCTCTGCATCTTTCTCCCTCTTCTTTTTACAGATTGTGGCTAGCCCTGCAGATATTTAGGTTTATCATTTAAGTCTCTTTGTGTATATTAATGCACCGCCCGCCTGTCCTTCGCCAACTATAAGACCAAGATGACTGCCCTCCAAAACCCTGATGGATCTATCACATCTTCCAGAAAGGCAATGGAGAAGATTATCCATAATATCTACTCAGATCTCTTTGATAGTCACGTCCACCTGCCCACATACCAAATTCCACAGGATGGATATGTCATTCCCAACGTTCTCCCTTCTGAAATCTGACATGCCATCTCGTCTGTAAAGAAGGGAACAGCACCAGGCCCAGACAAAGTCAGACCTAAACACCTGAAGAATCTGCCGTTGGTACTCATCAATACACTAGCTCGGCTCTTCACTCGCTACCTGTCCGAATGCAAGGTACCCTCCCAATGGAAAACCAGCAGGACAGTTCTACTGTTCAAGAAGGGAGACATTCACGACATCGCCAACTATCGCCCCATCTGCCTGCTGTCTGTCATCTACAAGCTGTTTACACGAGTCATCCTGAATAGGATTGGCAGAACACTAAATGAAGGACAACCATGCGAGCAAGCTGGCTTCCGGAAAGGATTCAGCACAATCGACCATGTCCACATGGTAACCAAGCTCAATGAGGTTTGTAGAGAGTACAAGATGCCACTCTGTCTCAGGTTCATTGATTTAAAGAAAGCCTTTGATTCTGTGGAGACTGAAGCAGTCATCGAAGCCCCTAGCTGAACAGGGTGTTCAAACCCAATATATCAAAATCCTTCGTGAGCTGTATTATGGATTCACAACCAGGATTTCACCATTCTACAAGGAAGTGATTATTGATGTCAAAAGAGGGGTTGGACAGGGTGATACCATTTCACCAAAACTCTTCAGCACCACCCTCAAGAACATCATGTGACAATTAGAATGGGAAGGAATGAGAGTGAAGATAGATGGTCGGCAACTACACCACCTTCGCTTCACTGATGACATTGTTCTAATAACACCAAACATAAGTCAAGCAGCACAAATGCTAGCTGACTTCGACCGAGAATGTGGAAAGATAGGTCTACAGCTGAATCTAAAGAAAACTATGTTTATGAAAAATGAACTAGTTCCAGAGGCCCTATTCACTCTCAATGGAAGAGACATCTCTGAATGCAGCAGTTATGTGTACCTAGGTCGAGAAGTAAACATGATGAACGACCTGAAAGCTGAGCTGCGCAGGAGGAAGAGAACAGCATGGAATGCCTTCAAAGGCGTCAAAGAAATAGATAAAAGGACAAATAACCTCTGGCTCTGGGCACATCTCTTTGACTCCACCATTCTCCCTCCAGTAACATATACCTCAGAGACCTGGGGCCTACAAAAGCAGGATGAGAATGCTATTCGGGTCTCCCAGAGAGGAATCGAAAGAGCTATGCTTGGAATATCATCCCTCACTCAAGTGAGAGAAGGAATCCGGAGTTCTGACCTCCATTGCTATTCCAGAATCAGGATGCTGTCTTTTGCCAAGGCATAGAAAACCAGATGGGCAGGACATGTAATGCGATTTGGAGATGACCGCTGGACTAGAGCCATTACTGACTGAATCCCACGGAATGTCAAAAGATCACGTGGCCACCCACCTACAAGATGGTCAGACTTCCTTGTAAAGACCCTGAAGGAACGGTTTGAGGCTCTTCATATCCTGAATCAACCAGATGCCATTGGGCTACATTGGCACGTGATAGGGTCCAATGGAAAGGTTACTGGTGCCCGCTCGAGCAAATCGATGAATAACGGGATTCAAGTGATCAAGTGATCAAGTGTAGTGTATATTCAATGGTGAGTTCTAGACTGACATTGCCATTTCCCACACTTAGTAAAACACTGGTATTTATTTACATCCCATTAATGAATGTGGCCATTCTATATATTTGACTTATTTGCAATACTATTTAAATGAATCACCATTATATGTGAATGTATATGCATATGTACATACATGCCGCCATTTTCCACATCCGGACTTCCCCTCTCTTCAGAACTCCACCCAGACGATCAGCCCATCACAGCCCGGATCATCGACACCCACCCTGCAGCCGTTTCTTCCTCAATCCAACCCAGGTATGCTGGTCCAGAGACTCTTAGACATGGGGCAGAGCGGTTCCTTGCTCTCCCTGTGCCCAGCCGTTCATGAGGAAGTCGGGAGGCATGGTGGGTTCTAGCCTTGGCCCACCACCCCAGCAGAACCTCACAACAAGCCAGACGACCCCCCCCGCACTCCATGGGCGCCGCCATTTTCCACATCCGGACTTCCCTCTCTTCAGAACTCCACCCAGCCGATCAGCCCATCACAGCCCCATGCGGTTCATCAATAAATGCTTTATTTGGAGGTGTTTAAAGAATATGTCTCCTTCACGGCAAGCCTAGCAAGCTGCTCGTGTTGTATTTGACATGCCAAATGCCAGTAACAATTATTTTAGGTCATTCCCATGACCTAATACAATGGTTTGAGGCTCTTTATGTTCCTGTAGCAAGCCGATGCCCTTTGCTCTACTGGCATGAGACAGGACATATGGAGATATTACTGGTGCCCGCTCTAGCAAATAGATGATTAACGGGAAGATCATGATCGTGAGATCGTGATATGCATATGTCTAAATATCTCTAAATCTACATAGGTGTATCATTATAGCTCAAAATCAGTGTGATACTATATATTACATAACATATAAGTTCAGAACATGAAACAATAGAAGAAACTTCTGATTTCATGGGGGGGAAAAGGATTGGGGCATTCCCAGCTGTGCCTACTCCTCACTCTGTGCACAGGGATCACTCCTGAAGGGTTCTGGGGACCACATGATATGCCAGGGATTGAACCTGTGTTGTCCATGTGCAAGATAAGCCCAGGTAGGGTACTTATTTTCAATGTAGTTATTGCTCCAGCCTTTAACAATATTATTTTAAAATCATCTACTCCAATTTGTTCATAAAAACAGCAGGAAAGACAACATACCTTCTGATCACTACTCTTTCCTTGTCTCTATGTTGACTTGATGACTCTACCATAAAGTAAGCATTGGTCTCAAATGCAGCACTTACTGACACTCTGGGGTATATTATAACATACTTTACTACGCTGCTAAAATTCTAATATGAAGTAGAAATGAAAGCCAAATTTCCTTGGCAGTTCAGTTAATTAAAGAATTAATTGCCAAACACAGGGGACAGAAAACTCCAGGTGAAAAGATAAAACAAATATACTGGGGCAGAGAGTAATACAGCACATGCCTTGCATTCCTAGCCTATTTCCTGGTACAATGCCCCAACACTGTTTCAGACTTGATAGTAGCCACCAGTGAATGCGGGGATGGCCAAATCCACCTCCAAATGAAAGCAATATATCCCTATGAATGAATCTCTTCTTTCCCTTACTACTGTTTTCTTATTTAAAAACTATTTCTGTAATGCTGTTTGAGATGCCAGTGTTATATGCAACACCTCTAAAATCCAGAAGATTATTCAGTAATATCATGAACTCCTCAGGCTGTTTCGGCCAGAGAAACAATAATAAAAGATTAGACCTACTTTGCCCAGGTTAGCTATTCCCTCTGATTTCATAAACCACTTACATTCTATTCCCAAGTCCAGGATAAAGTCTTAGTAAGGGCTACTCTCTAAGGAGAAAGCAGGTAGCAGACTGGTGTTCTATAGAGGGATGGACTTGTAATCACAACTGGAAAAGTAGTCCAAAGTAATACAAAGAGTAAGAGTTTGGGATCAGAGACTTAGGGTTTCTGGGATCGCATGTGGAACTGCTGTTTGTTGTTGAGGAAATTATCTAACTTCAATGAACTCAATTTGTACCCAGGAGATTAGTGATCACTCCTCCTTAGACATGGTCACTTATGCATTAATTGAGAAGATATAAGCAAAGTTTTAGCATAATTCTTCAATCTGTCAAGCATTCAATAACTAGAGGTTATTAATAAACCCTTGAAAATATTCCCAGTACTCTTTTAAATAATTTGGAGAGTCTCTAAGCACTGGTATTCAGGCCATCTTGACATATCAATCAACTTTTGAAACTTTGGAAGCATTAAGAACATCTAGTCCAAAATCCTGTTTCATTACTGAAAATGTGGTAATTATGAACTATGTTAGGCTGAAAAACAAGTCAAAAGTTACAAAGAAGTAAGAGGCAGAAGTGGACATGAGTCTCATTATCTGTCCCCTGAACTATAATTCTATGTACTATACAACCAATAATACAAAATATATGTTCTTCATTACTTAAAACATTCTATAAATATAGAATATATCATAGTTACTAAAACTATTGTTTAGAAAAGCATGGAATTTATGTTTTAGTAGGAGGAAGTGATAGTGAAAATAAAAAATGACATAGCATATTAGTGGAAAAGATTTTGAAAAATAATAAAAGAGGGAAAGGATTAGGATATGTGTGGCAGGGAGAAGGGAGGGCAGTGCACTGATAAAATAAGTCGGGTAGGGCTGTGTTCAGGTGGAAGCGCACACCACGGCCCCTGGACCACCCAGCACCATTGCACCAGGTCCTTATAGAAATGATAAAGTGGCATTTGAACAAGAAGCGAACACTTCATCTGTGTGAAACCTACAGCTTCATACTTCTGTGAAGTTGAAAAGACCAGTTTTTGTTAGCATGGGCAAAGAAAGGATGAAAGGTGTGTGTGTGTGTGTGTGTGTGTGTGTGTGTGATCACTTGAGTAGAGCACCCAGATGCATGAGTGTTCACCTAATGACTAGACTTTTATTCTAAGCACATCAGAAACTATAGAGCACTTAAACAGAAGCATGAAGGTCTGACTTAGTTCTGAATAGATCACATGGTTCACAGTTGGGAGCAGTAGGCAGGGATAAGAATAGGAGGGAAGGTGGCAGTCATCTATAATTACCCATGCTAGAGAGATGACTGTTACTTACCTTAATAAAATATTCATATACATTCAAATAGAGGCAGAATATAAAACTACAAGCCATAATTAGCACAGACTTAATCAAATAACAAACACATATGTACTCTCTAAACTAGAGCTATCCAGTTTCAGAAAGACTGTTTTATTTCATCAAAATAATAGATAAGATTGTATCTGTAAGTCTTTTACCATTTCGTAAGTAACTGTAGAAGCTTGAAATAGTCAAAATATCATTGCCAGGACTTTTTCCCTTGTTGTAATGCACAAATTCCACTTTTAAAAGAACTGTTTGGAAAAAAAGAAATAAAGAAATATTTTAAAAGATATTATGAAATATCTCTGAAAACTCTTGAGGACTAAGTTGTAAATGCAACTTAGTCCATTTAAAACTAAAACAAATCCGCTTAAAATAGTTTGCTTACAACAGTCTGCTTAAACACATTTGAGGATAATCATAGATTCCTTTATCAGTGGCATATAATTAATCTCTCTGGTGTATCTTATTTTCTCACTTTGTGCCTATGTAAAACTTAACCTTAATTTAATTGGGAAACTTAATTTACCAGAATGATTCTGTAGGAAAATATTTATATGAGTCTTGCTTCTTTTGGTAATGATATTTGTGGCTTATATATTTTTTAATCCTAGTGTGTGGATCTCTGCCAAATAGTTTTTTTTCAAATAACAGGAAGACCTGATAAAGACAGACCTCACCCTACTCCAGAATTCAAATATAGGAGCCCACAGACACTGTCCAAGAAGGTGTTCATGAACAGAAAGCCTCACAGTTTAGTTAAGCTTATGTTCAGTTGTTAAGATACAGGAATTTCTCAACCTTCTCAATCCAAATGCCATGTTAGAGAGTCACACGTTAGAAGAATCTGTGTAACAACATCCAGTACACCCTGCTTTTACTTGTGAATGACGACATGCAGTCTCTGACAGCAGAACGACTCTGAAATAAAGAGTGCTCTACGTCTCACATTTTCATACTATAATTTGTTTTAATGAATCTATGATTTATTGTCATTGTTGTTTTATGTTTTATGGGGTCACACCAATGGTGCTCAAGGCTTATTCCTAGCTCTGCATTTAGGGGTAATTCCTGACAATGCATAAGAGCATACGTGGTACCAGCCACACCTTCTTAAGGCTGCACCTTATTATTGTGCTGCCTCTTCAGTCTGAAACTATGACTTTCATATTAACTTGCATTTAGCTATGACTTTAAGGCTTCTTTATAGAAGACAAGTACACAGCACTCTATCATCTCTAAGGGGGTCAGACACATCTGGCATGTCCTGTACTTTTTTATATATATATATATATATATATAGAGAGAGAGAGAGAGAGAGAGAGAGAATTCATAATGAGAGCTTTTGCAAACAATAAATAAATTTCATATCTACTCTGTGAATCAGAAATTTACCCATCTATTTTGTTATATCCAACAAACAAAAATAGGAAATCTCTGAAACACAAGAGCCTTTTTAGCCAGGGAAGCAGAGCACTGGAAGTCTATATGATCCGTAGACCTTCCTACCAGCGTAGAGGTTCACTGAGGGCAGAATCTCTATCACTCAGGGTCTAGCCCCTAGATTTATTGATTGACCTTAACAAAGAGAAGAAAGGTCAATGACAGTTTACCCCCAATTTTTATTTCACACATGCATTAACATTTTCCTTTGAATTGAACAAATGAGAAATTTATTTACATTTCCTCTGTAAGCAAGTGCTAAGGGTCTTAGGGAATCATTAGTAATCACTTGGTGAATTTAGTTCAACCCTCCTCCAACATTACACTATGAAAATATATCGTTAATTTCAGCACCAAGAGAAGGCAAACATAGTGGAGCTAGTTAATTGGCTCGGAAATGAAACTCATGCTCAGCCTTGAATCGGCGACAAAGGAACTGAGTTAATCTGGTGATTCACACTTTCTCTCCATTAGCCTCTGTATCCCAGTTGATATAATGAACAAGATCAGTACTTCTATGAAAGCTTTGCTGAGTATATTAAATAAAAATCATTTATATAAACTACTTACTATGTAAGAATTATATAATAAACACTGAAAACAACTATTATTACTAATTAGTACTTTATATTAATAAAGTACTGAAAATCCTAGTCTTTTTCAACATGCCAAAGTACCAACTGGTATGATTTAAAATAACAAATTTTCAAATTTTTATTTCCTTGGTGATATATAAAATAAAATATTTCAGGTAACATTTACCTAAGTGTATTTTTTGCTTGTTTCTACCTTATTCAGTATCAGTGAATAGATTTTAAGGCATGTATGAATCCTTGTGTCTATGTACCTATATAGCCACCGAATTGATTGGAATCAGCACTATAATTTGCTAACACATGTTATAAGAGTAATGGATACATTTTAATCAGTTTAAATACATATTTAGTTCTGACATTGCACCCTGATCTCTAATGACTGAAAGAATAATTTTCCTAAATATATTTTATCTATAAAGGTTGAGAAGAAAGGAAGGAAAGAAGATTAGAAGGAAGACTAAAGACTGACTATGGCAAATCATAATAATTTTTAAATGATCACTTATAATAATCAAAATAATCATTAAAAGTACAGACAAATCAAACCAATACACAAGTCTTACCTGTCATTTCCACATGCTGATTCTAAAGGCATGTTGACTAACTTGTTGACCAAAAATAGTCTGTTCAATAAATAAATGATAGTGTTTGGTGCCTGCAAAGAATCACAATTAGTTTCCAATCCTCTTGATATTCCAGCCTGGTTTAAAAGAGTAGATTTATATTTATTTGACAAATCCAAAACTTTTCTGGAAAATAAGTTGACTTTTGAAGAATCTTTTTTCACTTCAGCACAGCACGAATCCCAGCCTGGCAGCATCAGTGAGAAGTGTTCTTCACTGGACACAAGTCCTAAGGAAACAGGACCCTGAAGCTTTAAAATATTGAGGTGCTTAATGCAAAGGTTATCTAATTCTTTATCCACTCCCCATGGTAAAAGGCAAGATAGAAGCAATTTGGCTGTTTCTACTAGGAGGTTGGCATCAACTTTTCTTAAAGGTTTAGGGTGCATCTTTTTGGAACTCTTCATTTTCTTATGCCTTTTAATGCCATCATTTTCTTCTGAGAATTTGATGGTATTATCTCCTTGCACTAGATTTTCATTAACAGGCTTGGCTTGAGCCTCTGTTGTGAGAGGGCCACTGGCTGTTTTATTTCTTTTCAGTGTCAATGTTTTCTTCTCCACTGTGCTTCTGGCTCGTCGCAGGATCTCAGTGCCATAGAAGGAATTGCAAGAGTCAACATCACAGATTGGAGTTGGCAGCATAAGTTCGATGAGGCTTTCCAGGTCAAACAAAAGGATGTGAAAGCTAATGTCACTCCACGCTGTCTTCACAGGCAAGACGTTAAAAGGTCCTGGAAAGGACTTAGCATCATCCACCTAGGGAAAAATAAAAAAAATTGTCAAATTTCTTATTTTCAAAGATGTCTCATATTATAGTGGCACAAAGCATATTAAGTATCAATTAATGAAAATAATTTCAAAGTTTTATTTTAGCTATAAAAACTTTCCAAATTAAACATTATATATTCCAAGTCTTCTTAAACTTTCCCCACTTTAGACCTTAGAAATTTTTTTTGGCTTTTTTGGGTCACACCCGGCAATGCTCAGGGGTTTCTCCTGGCTCTGCACTCAGGTATTACTCCTGGCGGCACTTGGGGGACCATATGGGATGCCGGGGGTCAAACCGGGTCGGCATGAGCCAGCCGTGTGCAAGGCAAATGCCCTACCTACTGGGCTCCAGACCTTAGAAATTTTAACACAATTCAAGGTACATAGGTATATAAATTAGGTATATAAATTAAATTTATTTGATAAAATGGCTTTATGAGCTAGCAGAGGGGTATCCCGAATAGAATCCCTTTAGTTATAAATATCCTACTGCTGTGTTCCCCAATACCTAGCAGCCACAGCTGTGCAGGCGCACGGCCTTGTGACAGACTTAGATAATAATCAAGTTTAGGACCAGGTATTTCCCAGGATCTTGCACATATATGCACTGTAATGATCATTGTAGGTGTAACAAACTGGGGAAGCTAATGGGGAATGGGGAATGGTAATGTCAGACTAGAACTCACCATTGAATGTACACATAGAGACTTTCATGTTAAACTGTAAGTATCTGTAAAGAAAGCCACAATTTGTAAGAGAAAAGAAATACAGAGCCAGAGATGGGGAGAGGGAGAAAGAGAGAAAGAGAGAAAGAAAAGGGGTGGTGTCTATTATAGAGGCAAGTGGGGTGGGTGGGAGGGAGTGTTATGGCAATGGAGCACAGGTGGAGGGATGGATGCTGGAACACTGTATGAAGGATACCCAATTATGAACATCTTTGTAATTGTGTACCTTATTGTGGTATATTTAAAAAATAAATTAAAAAATCCCTAGTACATTTAAAAGAAAAAAAATATAGGAAAGATCCCAATTGGATGTCTGATACACTGAAGGATGTTGGAAAACAGTATGATTGAAAATAAACCATAAACAGCTATGTGAGTGTCTATTTCACAATAATAAATAAATAAAATAAATAACAGAAGATAGAATTTTGACAAATGGAAAAAAAATTCCAATTGGTCTGAAAATATGACACCTTTATTTTAAAAAAAGACTAATTTAATGCTGCCAGCAGAGCCTCACAATAAGTCAGAGGAACCCCCACACCACCAGAGCTGCCAATTTCAACATCTGGACTCCACAGCTCATCAGAGCTCCACCCAACAGAAAAGCTAATCTTTCCCCCATTATTTATCATCAATAAATGCACGAGATAAGAGCCTACTAGTATCCCACCTACACGGCAGAGACTGGCAAGCTACCCGTGTCATATTTGATATGCCAAAAAAAGTATCAAATATAGACCTCATTCCCATAACCTAGAAGAATGGTTTGAGGCTTTTCATGTTCCTGGAGTGAGCAGATGCCCTTGGATTACACTTGCATGTGACAGGACATATGGAGATGTTACTGGTGCCCACTCAAGCAAATCAATGAATAACGGGAAGACAAGTGATACAAGTGAATTTAATGTTTTGCATTCTTTCATCCTACTATCTTCAGCAGTACTTCTTTTTAAAAATATAAATCTGATTTAGCAAAACAAAATGCATTCCTAGAGAAATAATACTGTATAAGGCAGTTGCTGAGCTTGAGGCTAATCCAAGGATGACTTTGGAAAACCCACATCACCCCAGTCACTGCCAGGGTTGATAATTGGGCTCAGAGCCAGCAGTAAGAACTGCCCAACTGAGTATGGCCCCCAAACAATACAGAAAAACAAAATGTTAAAAAGTCTGTGTTTCCCTACCACTGCTTTGAAAGTTCTAATAGACTCCCCACCCCACCCAACCGTGCTTTTATAAGGAATTAAATCACTGTGAGATTCATTTACAAAGCTGTTCATGATTGGGTTTCAGTCATACAAGTTTCCAACACCCACCCCCTTCACCTCACTGCCAAGTCTGCCATACCTCAAGCCTGCCTCTATAATACATATTTTCTCTGTCTCTTTTTCTGTCTATCTTTCTCCCCCTTTTATTGTGGTATCCAAAAGGTACTGAAAAGTTACCATGTATTTCACTTTACCTTCTTTCAGTGCTCAATTCTTGTCCAGGAAGATAATTTTCAATTTTTATAATTGTCATAGTGGCATACTGGTCCCTTCTCTGTCCTAATTGCACTCCCCCTCACTCCAACCATAGACCAGTCCTCTGGCCCTTGTTTCCACTGATATTGGGTATTAGACTCATTATGTTTGTATATGAACATGTTTTATATATGTACATATATGTATGATTTCATGATATATATAAGATATTCTATGTCTGTCCCTCTCCCTCCTACTTATTTCACACAGCATGATACTCTCCATGTCCATCCACACATACACAAATTTCATGACTTAATTTTCTCTAGAGGCTGTGTAGTATTACATTGTGTAGAAGTTCCATAGTTTTTATCCAGTGTCTGTCTAGGGCACTCAGATGCCCCATATTATAGCTATTGTAAACAGCGCTGCAATGAACATAGAAGTGCTGCAATGAATATAGAAGGCTTCTACTTTCCCCAACTTAAACATCCCTGTTCAACCTAATAAAGTGGAGCTATACCCCCAAAGTGGTTCATGGAGATATTTGGGTGTATTCTACTTAACCTACTTTGTGGGTGCTCTACTCACCCTTCTTAGTGGGTGTTCTCACTTAAGATGCAACGCTCACCAGCAACATCAGTGTCTCTCACCAACCACATCAATAGAATACTATGCTATTTTGCCATTTTGGTTACGTTAATCCCCCTAATCCATAAACAGGGGAAATGTCTCCACTTTCTCCTGTTCTCTTTTATTTCCTCAAGTAGTGTTTTGTACTTTTGTTTGATTATGTCACTCACTGTTCGTATAGTCTTTATTTTCATACCTGCTTGCTAGTTCTGTGTTCCTTTATGCCCTTTATATATGCTTATGTTAGTTCAAAGGATTTTTTTATATAGGCACAGGAAGACAGTTAAGGATGTGCATTTATGAGTTAATTAAGTCTAAATTAGTTGCTCCCGGGCATCCATCATGTTTCTGAACTAAAAACCTCAGCTGCCTTTAGATTAATTCTAATTCATCATACACCAAAAAGGAGTGTTCCACCATGGGACTGGATGGAACCAGGTAAAGAGATCACTCACCTCGACATGGGACAACTACGTATATTACACAATGTTCTGAGAGCAAGCTCTGTTCTTAGCCAAAGACAGAGAGCAATGTCACAGACAAGCTCTGTTCTGACCCAAAGATAGAGCAAGGTCATTGAACAAGCACTGCCCAAAGCGAAGCATTAAATCGATAGGGGGATCCTGAGGGGATTGGGAATGATCAATCTGGGGAGAGGAATGCAGTCTGGGCTATGACATGACCTCACCAGGAAAGGTCATCCTAAATATTTAATCCTAGGTATAGATAAATGCCTGTGTCTCTCACTGTATTTGTAGAAAATTACTAGAAATATTATTGAAATGATTGTTTATTAGCCAAGAATAAAAAAAAAAACACACTAGGGTTTCCACCCTGCAGCCCCAGGGAGCAGGGTCTTAGCCCCCTGATCTTATGCCCTGGTAAGGGGAAGCCTTTCTCACCTCATTGTTTTTGGGGATAAAGGAGTTTTACATTTTATAACTCCCTGTCCCCAGCCTTTATAAACTATATATTCCTGTCATATTTGAGTGTGTATGTGTGCATGCATGTACACACGCGCAGTTAGAGAGAGGAGTGAGTACAGAAAATTAAAGCCTTAGATTTCTAGAACTGGTGGTCATGTTTCTTTGTCCATTGGCCAGAGTGGATGGCCAGTGAGCAACATTGTCTTTGCCTGATCTTAGAGAGAAGGATTCAGCTTTTCCCCACTGAGAAAAATGTTTCTGTGGGCTTGTGGTAAATGATTTTGACATATTGAGGTGAATATACTTTTTAACAATGTTTTGATAAACTTTTCTTTGAAATCATACTGGATCCTCCACTAAGCCAAATCTTTTAAAAGATCCAAATCCTAGAAAGATATGTTCCAGAGAGTTATTTTTTTTAATTTAATATTTTTATTATACCACTGTGAGATATACAGTTACAAAGATGTTCATATTTGGGTTACGTCTTACAGTGTTCCAGCACCCATCTCTCCACCAGTGCCCATTTCCCACCACCAATGTCCCGATTTGCTCCCACCTCCCTAGCCTGCCTCTATGGCAGGTTTATTATCTCTTTCTCTTTCTCTATCTCTCTTTCTCTCTTCCTTCTCTTACACATTGTGGATTGCAATGCATATATTTAAAGGTTATCATGCAGCACACAATTTTGAATCCTCAACAAATGGTTCTGTGCAAGTGCTGGAGGAGAGATAAAGCTCTTTGCTCAAAACAATGCAGTTTCTATGTACAGCTCCCACCATCTAATGCACAATGGAGTGCAAACTATAAATCTTGTTTTCAGTTTTCCACTGTTACCCTGTTCCTTCCCAGAACTGAGAACTACCACTAACTCAGTGAAATCAGTAGAGAATCTAGGTTTTAAAAAAGTTCAATCACATGGTAGGCACTTGAGATCTTAGGAAACCAGTAAAGTCTGTTGAATAGCTAGCTCACATTTGACTGAAATAGAATGAGGAAACATTAGAAACTGAGATGGTTTACTTTCAATAATTAAGATAATTTCAAGGGAACTGAGAACTAATCAGAACTGCCTTAATAGGGAAGTTAAATAAATTTAAAAAAAAAGCAGCAGCAGCAGCAGGTATTTCAGCCTAATGAAAGCAAGCAAGCCATGTGTATGGAAGGAAGAGTAGTCCGGAGGAAGGCCAATGTAGAGAAGCTCTAGAAAGAACAGGAGGTAGGTCGTCTGAAAGAATGGCAAGAGGAGACTGAGATGGAATCTAGAAATAGAAGCCAGGGAAGAAAATAAATACCATGTAGTCTTCTCCCCTCTCTTTTCACTGAATAAGATAAGGATTTCTCCAAAACCACCAAAAGATCCTGATCTGAGGTTGGTATCTAGAGGGGAAAGATTTCCAGTGACATCTATAGTTTTGGTGCCCCTCAGAATAACAGAGGGCAGATAGGCGGACATCTTGCTCAATTTTCTGAAGGAGCCCTTCTTCAGGGGAAACTGTCTTCGGGGAAGGTCCTTGCTTTGCTTGTAGTTAATGCTGATTCTATCCACTGGCTCCCACTGGCTCCCCTTGAGCACTGCCAGGAGTGATTCCTGAGTGCAGAGTCTTTCCTATGACCCAAAAATAAAAATAGAAAAAAGAAAAAATCAAGCCCTACCAAAATTCTACTGAGCCCAACTACCATAATCAGGACATTTAGTAACATTAGTGCTTAAAACTACTTTCATTGTTCCAATTTTATGATTTTGTTTAATAATACCTGATATAAATGCTGAAGTCCTAAAGTTATAAAAAAATTAGATTTTCAGTTACCTTTCAGCAAAGGAATTTAGAAATGACATAAACCAATCAAAAAGTACAGTAGATTAGAAGTGCTGGCACTAAGCTGCTCACTGTTGAACAGCCAGTCAGAATCCCTCCATTTATTTGTCATGACTATTTAGATGAAATTCTCCATTTAAGTTTTTCAAAGAATAAAATGATATCTGCTTATCGTTTCTAGGATTAAAAAGATGCTCATATTAATATTGTCACTGATCTGCATAAGAAAATTGATTATTACAGAAGGATATTCACTAATAAATGAATCAGTTATAAATTATTCTTCAAAACCTTCAAGTGAAATGATGAGATTGACACTAGCAAATCTCCAAGCTAAACTACAACCTGAGACCAACAATATATAGCAGGATAAACCTCACTGACTCTTTGCTAGATCTGTCTGACAGATGCTTTCAAATATCTCAAGGTACATGACCTAACATGGGACAAAACAGTCATGGAGGGCTGGTATTCATCACTGAGGACATGCCCACATGGCCTGGGATGCAAACAGCAGCCATTAGCATTGGCGGACTTGATCATGCTGGTGAGCGCACTATTGTAGAACACAGTCCAGCTTTCAGAAACAAGTAAAATGACTTCTGGAAAAAAGTGAAGATTAGGATAAAAATGAAATAAAAATAGAAGTTTTAACTATCATCAACTGTAACTGAACCTCCTCCCACTACTTAGGAGAAGAGCAGAAACAAAAACCTAACTCAGATTTGATATGTGCTGGGGTGAGGATTAACCTAGAAAGGAATGCAGGTGAGAGAAGTCAGGAGTCTGCCCTCAGTATAGTCACGTGTGGTCCCCAAACAAAAAAATCAAACAAAAAAAATCTTAGCACCGTAGCAGCTTCAATTCCTGGTACCAGAGATTACTCTAGAGACAAAGCCAAAAATAGCCCCCACATGACCCAACAATGCCCCCAAAATACAAAATCAAGCTCTATTCATTCTGTGTATAAAAGAGTCTTGAATTAAATATAAAGATAAACATAGGTTCACATGAAAAGCACGAGGCATGACACGGTGTTCCAAGACAAAGTTATTATAGAGGAAAGAACAGGTTTCCTCTAATAATTTCATTCTGATAAACATTCAAAGTTTACTGCTTGGTAAATACAACTGGTTTCTGTAATAGAAATGCTTTTCTGGGGTTCCAGAGAGAGTATGGGGCAACTCACTGGCCCTTCACATGGCCAGGTATGGCCCCTGGCACTGCAAATGGTTTCCCACTGCCAGGAGTGATTTCTGGTAAGCACAGAGCCAGTATTAACCCTGGAGGCCTACTGGGTGTGACCCCAAAGGGGGACCCTGTGAGATGCCAGGGTTAGATCCTAGGTCAACCACGTGTAAGGCAAATGCCCCTCCACTGTGCTGTTTCTCCTCCAGTCCCAGTTTCTTGATAGACTTGTCTGCACCCAGGGCTCTGCCCTGTGGGACCTGGTTGGTTGATGGTCTTACAAAGAAAGACTGAGCGCCTTGGGATGAACCCAGAGCTATGACAGAGCCTGGCAAGCTACCCATGGTGTATTCGATATGCCAAAAACAGTAACAATAATGGTCCTCATTCCCAACGAATGGAGAAGTTATTGGCACCCGTAGAGCAAATCGATGAACAAAGGAAAGAGACAAGACATGACAAGTGAAACATTTGAATAGAAAAGGGAGTAAGTGGCAAAGATGGACATTATATATTGAACAATAGGCTGATCCATTAATAAAAGATATGTTATTATATGTATCAAACACAAGGTCAAACAAGGTCAAAATTTATAAAAACAATTAACAGACATCAATGAAATAATTGACAATACAGTACTTATAGCATCAGAACAGTCACCCACCAAAAATTAATAAGGGAGTAATAACATTAAATGAAACAATAAGTCCTTCATTTCACTGGAATTATACTTCATTTCACTTCACCTGGAATCTCAAAGATAAATAATCCACTTGTCACAGAAGTTTCAACAAATATGTGATGATTGAAATCATAGAAATCTCTATTCTAATGACAATGGTATGAGATCAGAAGTCAATGACTAAAAGAAAACAGCAAAACTCCAAACATGTAGAAATTAAGTAAAAATCTTCTGAAAAACTCCTGGTCAATGAAGAAATCAAAGGAGAAAGAATTTTTTTGTAGAATAATGGTAACAGGCAATCTAACACTTCCAGAAGAGGTTAGTTCATATATATGAGGTACATCAATGAACAAGAATAGTCTCAAGTAAATGATCTGACTTTATGTGTTATGGGATTATAAAGGAAGCATAAACAGAGTCAGTTAGTTGAAGAAAGTGAAAAATAAAAGTTATAGGGAAATAAATAAAATAGAAACCACAAAGAGGATACAAAGGATCAATGAAACCAAGAGTTGATTCTACAAATTTCAATAAAACGATCAATTAAAAAGAGTTAATTTTATGAACAGATCAGTAAATTTATAAAATCCTCATTAATTTTAGCAAGAAAAAGAAAGGAAGCTTTGATAAACGGAACTTAAAATGAAAGGGAACTGCCTACTGCTGCTGTAGGAAAACAGAGGAACTTGGTACTAGTATGAACTTCTACATGCAAACAAATTGAAAAAAAGAAGTAAACACATATTTGTAATCAAACAACCTTCCAGAACCAAGGAGGAAGGAGAAAACTCAAAAAGACAAATAACAAAGGAAGAAATTAAAACAAATCACCAATGAAGAAATGAAAAGAAATCCATAACTTCTACTCAGATCTCTTTGATAGCCACGTCCACCTGCCACATAACAAATTCTGCAGGATATATATGTCGTTTATAGCATTCTCCCTTCTGAAATCCGTCATGCCATTTCATCGATAAAGAAGGGAACAGCTCCAGGCCCAGACAGAGTCAGACCCGACACCTGAAGAATCTGCCTTCAGTACTTATCAATACACTGGCTCGGCTCTTCACATGCTACCTGTCTGAATGCATGGTGCCCTCCCATTGGAAAACCAACAAGACAGTTCTACTGTTCAAGAAGGGAGACATAGGAGGCCGGAGCGATAGCCCAGCGGGTACGGCATTTGCCTTGCACGGCCGGCCTGTGCCGGCCTGGGTTCTATCCCCGGCATCCCTTATGGTCCCCGAGCACTGCCAGGAGTAATTCCTGAGCAAAGAGCCAGGAGTAACCCCTGAGCATCACCAGGTGTGACCCAAAAAATATTTAAAAAAAAGGGAGACATCCACGACATTGGCAACTATCGCCCCATCTTCCTGTTGTCTGTCATCTACAAGCTGTTCACTCAAGTCATCCCGAACAGGACTGGCAGAACATTAGATGAAGGACAACCATGCGAGCAAGCTGGCTTCCGGAAAGTATTCAGCACAATCGACCATATCCACACGGTAACCAAGCTCATTGATTTCGTAGGGTGTTCAAGATGCCACTCTGTCTCACATTAATTGATTTAAAGAAAGCCTTTGATTCTGTGGAGACTGAGGCAGTCATAGAAGCCCCTAGCCAAACAGGGCATTCAAACACAATACATCAAGATCCTTCGTGAGCTGTATTACGGATTCACCACCAGGATCTCGCCATTCTACAAAGAAGTGATCATCAATGTCAAAAGAGGGGGTTCGGCAGGGTGATACCATTTCACGAGAACCCTTCAGTGCCACCCTCAAGATCATCATGCGACAATTAAAATGGGAAGGAATGGGAGTGAAGATAGACGTGACGGCAACTACACCCACTCCGCTCGCTGACGACATCATTCTAATAACACCAAATATTAGCCAAGCGGCACAAATGCTGGCTGACTTCGACTGAGAATGTGGAAAGATAGGTTTACAGCTGAATCTCAGCAAAACAATGTTCATGAAATTGAGCTAGTTACAGAGGCCCCATTAATTCTCAATGGAACAAACATCTCTGAATGCAGCAGCTATGTGTACCTAGGTTGAGAAGTCAACATGAAAAACGACCTTAAACCTGAGCTATGCAGGAGGAAGAAAGTGGCACAGAATGCTTTCAAAAGCATCGAAGGAATAGCTAAAAGACAAAGAACCTCCGGCTCCGGTCACATCTCTTAGACTCCACCATTCTCCCTGCATTAACATATGCCACAGAGACCTGGACCCTATGAAAGCAGGATGAGAATGCTATTCGGGTCTCCCAAAGAGGAATTGAAAGAGCTATGCTTGGAATATCATGCCTCACTCAAGTGAAAGAAGGAATCCGGCGCTCCCAACCTCCATCGCTGTTCCAGAGTCAGGAACGCTGTCTCATTTGCCAAGACATTGAAAATCAAATGAGCTGGACATGTAATGCAATTTGGAGACGACCACTGGACTAGAGCCATTACAGACTGGATCCCACAGGATGTCAAAAGATCATGTGGCTGCCCACCTACAAGATGGTCAGACTTCTTCGCCAAGACCCTGAATGAACAGTTTGAGGCTCTTGGTATTCCTGAAGAAACCAGATGCCATTGAGTTACACTGGCACATGATTGGGTCAAATGGAAAAGTTACTGGTGCCCGCCAAGCAAATCAATGAATAACGGGATGTCAAGTAATCAAGTGAATCAAAAATCTCCCAAAGGACAAATACCCTGGATCAGTTACAAAACCTATGAAGAACCAATCCCCATCTAGCGCCACCTGTTGTGTAAACTATGGAAAGTGGAACACTTCTTGGATGCCAATACCACTCTGGACACAAATACCACCTTATTCTATAACCAGAATAAAATGAATAAAACCCTTGCAGACATATAGCTCTGATGGGCACACTGAAAAAGACCTTTAACAAAATATTGACAAATAAAATCTAACCACATCATAAGAGAAGTAGCCACCATGATCGGATGGCATTGATTGATCAGTCAATTCCTGGGATGCTAGGATGCAAAAGATATAAAATTTCAAAGTCAGCAAAATACTAACATAATATACTAAATAAAAATATTAAAATTTCACGATTTTGTTAATAGATGCTGAAAAGCATTTGAAAATACACAATAATCATTTGATAAAAACTTTCAAAATTTCATAATACAAAGAATATACTGTAGCATCAAAAAGGTAATATATAGCCAATCCACAATCAACATCATATTGAATGTAAAAAATGGTAGCCTTTTCATTAAGAACTGGAATTAGTCAAGTAGGTTCATAATTAATCATTACTCTTCAGTGCAATTTTTTGCAATCCCTAGATAGATCAATCAGGCAAGAAAAACATTCCAAATTGGAAAAGGAGAAGTCAAACTATTACTGTTTGAAATGACATGATAAATAACCCTAAAGACTAATGCTAGTAGAAATAAGTAATAAATTCAGTAAAGTGGCAGGATACAAAATCAATACACACAAATTTGTTGCATTTCTATATGTAAAATATGAGTTTAAAGAAAGGAGAATTTTTTGTTTGAGCCACACCTGGCGCATAAAGGGAAATAACATTTTAATACTATTTCTAATTACATCACAGACAATAAACTAATTGGGAGGCAACTAAAAAAAAAGAGAAAGAAGGCTCAATACTGAAATCTACAACACATTGATATGCACACACACGTATGTGTGTATATATACATACACAGAAATGCATGTATATATAAATGAACGTGTATATACACATGTGTATGTACATACATGCATATGTGTATATATACACATACATATATATGAGATAGCAAGAAATGGAACAATATCCTAAGTTCATAGATTAAAAGTATGAACATTATTGAAATGGTTTATCTAAAGCAATCTAAAGACTCAACACAATCCTATCAAAATATCAGAGGTATTTTTCCAGAAAATAGAAAATCAATTCTATAGTTTGAACAGCACCACTGAAGACCCAAATAGACAAAGAAATTGTGAGAGAATTAGAAAAATGGAGATACTGTGTTCCCTAAATGCATGCTTCCTATATTTAATAGCAGTAACAATTAAAGCTGTATGGTAATACCACATGGAAATTATTAAAAGCAGTATTTACATTTAATACCTTGGACAAATATTAACTCACTTTGTTTTTTTTAATTTTATTATACTACCATGAGACATACAATTACAAAGATGTTCATAAGATACTCATATTTGGGTTTCGGTCATACAGTGTTCCATCACCCATCACTCCACCAGTGACCATTTACCACCACCAATGTCCCCGATTCCCTCCCTCCTCCCTAGTCTGCCTCTATGGCAGGTTCTTTATTTCTTTCTCTTTCTCTTTCTCTCTTTCTCTTTTACTTCCCTTCAGTATATTAACTCACTTTGGGTTAAAAACTGAGCTATCAGACCCAAATCACCAAAGAGGTGGAAGGAAAAATAACAATGTACTATGGGGACAGGTAAGGATCAGAATCCTATCCCCAGCCAAATGATTGTTCTTGTCGGAGGTCTTCAGACCAACAACAGTGCAAGGAGTTCGCCACTACCACTGGCCCTCCAGAAAATAATGTAGTTCTATAAAAGGAATAGGAAATCTACTTGGAAAAAGTAAGATGCTTACAAAATGCATATATAAAACATGAAATTTGTGGGTCTGAAAACAGAATGTTTGTCCTGCATGCAGTCAACCTGGGTTTGAACCCACAGCATCCTATTAAGTTCTCTGAGCCTGCCAGGAGTGACCCTTGAGTGCAGAACCAGAAGTAGTCCCTGAGTATCACCAGGTGTCACTTCCTCCTCCTGAAAAATAACTCATAAAATTTGAAAGAGAAAAATAATGGTAGTGAAGCGTATTTTCAAGCTTATTTGGGACTTTGTTTTATGGTTTTCTAAATTTAGAGAATTGCAATTTTCATAACTGCATTTCTGAATTCTGAACTTTTGTGTGGTTCTTTTAATATAAATTTATCTGATGAGATGTTATATCTTCACTTTATAATTTTGTTTTCCATGATTAAATGTAATTATAATCAGTATTTGATATTTTTATAATCAATTTAATAGTAGGCTCAAATCAGGGTGATGTTTATTGATTGCTTACTTTTGGTAAAGTGTCACACAATCTTAATTTCTTTTTTTTGCTTGACTTCTTTTTTGTTATATTTGTTATCTATATTCCATTCTGTATAGCTGAATTCTAATTCATGTTTCAGTGTGAGGAAACATAGGTAATTAGGAATTGTGGCCTTTTAGAACATTCAATAATGTAGTATCATTTAATTTGATGAACCATGCCTTATCAGCAAAGAAAAACTACTTTACTCAAAGTGAACTACTGTCCAGTTGAAATACTTAGCATGTGGGTTTTGTTTCATTATTCTACGATGTACTATTTATAACCATTCATCTTCTTGACACCAATAAAGAAATTACTGGGAAAGGCACTTGAATAAAAAACTGTAGTAGCTAGCAATATAGGGCAGCAGGTAGGGCTAGCAGATAGGGCATTAGCCTTCCATACAGCCGACCCAAGTTCCATTTGGAACTGGTTATAATGCTCAAGACCACCAGAAGTGGTCATTGAAAATTTACATGCAAATGGATGAACATGAAGATTATCATGCTGAGTTAGTCAGAAGGTAAAGGACAGATATAGAATGACCGCATTCATTAATAGGATATAAATACATACTAGTGCTCTACTAATTGTGGAAAATGTTAACGCCACACTAGAACTGAACATTGAATGTACACAAAGGGATTCAATGATAATCCCTAAAGGTCTGTAGGGCAAACCACAATGTGTAAGAAAAAAGAGAGAGAGACAGAAGAGAGACAGAGAGAGACAGACAGACAGAAGAGAGACAGAGAGACAGAGAGAAGAGATAAGAAGAGGAATAGTGCCTGCTATAGAGGCAGGCTGGGGTTTGTTGGGTGGGAAATTGGGGATATTGGTGGTGGGAATAGGGGCACCAGTGGAAGGATGGGTGCTGGAAAAATATATGACTCAAACCCAATATTGTACATCTTTTCAATTGTATAGTGCACGGTGGCATAATAGAATTTTTAAGTGGTCATTAAGCACAGAGCCAGTAATAATTTCAGATTATGGCTGACTGTAACCCCCTGCCAAACTAAAAGCATACTAAAAACCTACAGTTTGTCTTTGGTCCAGAGAAGGGGCAAGGCACTTTACATGCAGCAACCTGGACAGACTACCAAGTACCACACATGGACAGTTCTCAGGACTTTCTCCTGGATTTGTACTCAGGAATCACCCAGGTGGTGCTCAATGTCCATGTGTAGTAATGGAATTCAGTCCAGGTTGCTGCATGCAGGCAAGTGCCTTGCCTGTGTACTTTCTCTCTGGACCAAAGACAAATTTGTAGGCTTTTAGTATGCTTTTTGTTTTTGGGCAGGGGGTTACAGTCAGCCATAATCTGAAATTACTACTGGCTCTGTGCTTAATGACCACATTAAAAAAAAAAGACATGCCATTTCGTCGGTAAAGAAGGGAAGGAACAGCACCAGGCCCAGACAAAGTCAGACCCGAACACCTTAAGAATCTGCCGCTAGTACTAATCAATACACTAGCTCGGCTCTTCACATGCTACCTGACCGAATGCAAGGTGCCCTCCCAATGGAAAACCAGCAGGACAGTTCTACTGTTCAAAAAGGGAGACATCTACGACATTGGCAACTATCACCCCATCTGCCTGTTATCTGTCATCCACAAGCTGTTTACACGAGTCATCCTGAACAGAATTGGCAGAACACTGGATGAAGGACAACCATTCAAGCAGCTGGCTTCCGGAAAGGATTCAGCACAATCAACCATATCCACACAGTAACCAAGCTCAATGAAGTTTGTAGGGAGTACAAGATGCCACTCTGTCTCACGCTCATTGATTTACAGAATGCCTTTGATTCTGTGGAGACTGAGCAGTCATCGAAGCCCTAGCCAAACAGGGCATTCAAACCCATTACATCAAGATCCTTCGTGAGCTGTATTACGGATTCACCACCAGGATCTCACCATTCTACAATGAAGTGGTCATTGATGTCAAAAGAGGGGTTCGACAGGGTGATATCATTTCACCAAAACTCTTCAGCGCCACCCTCAAGAACATCATGCGACAATTAGAATGGGAAGGAATGGGAGTGAAGATAGATGGTCAGCAACTACACCACCTCTGCTTCGCTGATGACATCGCTCTAATAACAACAAACATTAGCCAAGCGGCACAAATGCTGGCTGACTTCGACCAAGAATGTGGAAAGATAGGTCTACAGCTGAATCTAAAGAAAACTATGTTTATGAAAAATGAACTAGTTCCAGAGACCCCATTCACTCTCAATGGAACAAACATCTCTGAATGCAGCAGTTATGTGTACCTAGGTCGAGAAGTCAACATGATGAACGACCTAAAACCTGAGCTGCGCAGGAGGAAGAGAGTGACATGGAATGCCTTCAAAGGCATCGAAGAAATAGCTAAAAGGACAAAGAACCTCCGGCTCTGGGCACATCTCTTTGACTCCACCGTTCTCCCTGCATTAACATATGCCTCATAGACCTGGGCCCTACAAAAGCAGGATGAGAATGCTAATCGGGTCTCCCAGAGAGGAATCAAAAGAGCTATGCTTGGAATATCACGCCTCACTCAAGTGAGAGAAGGAATCCAGAGTTCTGACCTGCGCCACTATTCCAGAATCAGGGATGCTGTCTCGTTTGCCAAGGCTTCGAAAATCAGATGGGCAGGACATGTAATGTGATTTGGAGATGACCACTGGACTAGAACTGTTACCAATTGGATCCCATGGGATGTCAAAAGATCATGTGGCGACCCACTCATAAGATGGTCAGACTTCCTTGTCAAGGCCCTGAAGGAACTGTTTGAGGCTCTTCATATTCCTGAATCAACCAGATGCCATTGGGCTACATTGGCATGTGTTAGGGTCCAATGGAAATGTTACTGGTGCCCGCTCAAGCAAATCGATGAATAACGGGATTCAAGTGATCAAGTGATCAAGTGATCAAGTGAAGCTTTATTTAATAAATGCTCTCATATCTAATTTTTAAGGAACTTAAATCCCTAAAAATGCATCAATAAAAGGTATACTATCCCTTTAATCTTAATGATGTAAGACACAATGCTTCTCCTGTAAGACCAGGAACAAGATAAGAGTGATCTTTCTTGTCATCTCTACTTAACATTGTGCTGGAGGTTCTAACTAGGCTAACAAGGAAGCAAAAAAATAAATAAATGAAAGACCTCTGTCTGGAACAGAAAGAAGGAAGTGAAACTGTGAAAGTATTTACTTGTAGATGACAGATACACATGCAGACATCTGTAAAATGCCGACAAAAATCTATCAAAACTAAATGGGTTAACTAAGGTCAAAATGCTTCTACTAAGTCAATTGTATTCTTATAACTTAAAATGAATGATATTAACATAAACAGTAATAAAAGGAAATAAAGAAACAGTTTCATTCTTAAAAAGCACAATAAAGATATCTCATGGTGGTATAATAACATTTAAAAAAAGCACTTGATCACTTGATCACTTGTATCCCTTTATTCATCGATTTGCTCGAGCGGGTGCCAGTAACATTTCCATTGGACCCTATCACGTGCCAATGTAGCCCAATGGCATCTGGTTGATTCAGGAATATGAAGAACCTCAAACCGTTCCTTCAGGGTCTTGACAAGGAAGTCTGACCATCTTGTAGTTGGGCAGCCACGTGATCTTTTGACATCCCAAAGGATCCAGTCGGTAAAGCACATTAAAAAAAAAATCCACCCAAGCAAAATACCATTATTGGTTACGTACTTAATAGCATAGTCTCAAAATAACATTCATTTCAAAAAAGACATTATGAATATAGTTTAAAAATAATAAAATTAAAAAGCCATATTTTATATTTGTATTTACTTATTTTATCTCAGTAAAAGTAACTCAAGTAAGTACAATGTCTGATAAGACATGAAGGAAAACTTTAATAAAATTTTTATGCGAATATATACCTGCATTTATGTAAAAAATTATATATGTCTAAAAGCTATACACACATATAAAGATAACACAGTGAACTATAACACTGATGAATGTTTCTCAGTCGCAGTGACAGAATATTTTCAATATGTTGAATATCCATAAGAAGAAAGAGAAACATATTTGAAATAAAATCTACTAAACCTCTTCCTCTCTCTCTCTCATTACTGCAATTAACTTGAAAGAGTTAAAATGGGGAAATTATAAAGGGCCATCCTGAGTAATTCTAAAGATGACTTTACAGGGTCAGGAGAACGTATAGGGGGATAAGGAGAGTGCCATGAATGAGGCTTAACCCTGACTTGAATATGTATTACTAAGCCCTGCCAGGAGTAATTGCTAAGAGCAGAGCCAGGAGTAAACCCCTGAGCACCACCAGGTGTAAGCCCTCAGTACCGCCAGGTGTTCCCACACCTGCCCTCTGCCCAGAAGAAAACATATAAAGAAGGTATTGCAATGTGAGTTACAAAACATTAAATGCCAAATGCTAAGATCTAGTTTAGACAGGAATATTTGTTTTGGGGCCAAAGAGATTGTACAGCTGGTAGGTCACTTGCCTTGCACACAGCTGACCTATATTCAATCTCCAGATGACATATGGCTCCTCATGCTCCACCAGAAGTGACCCTGAAGAGAGAGTGAAAGAGAGAAAAAGAGAGAAATGAGAAAGAGAGAAAGAGAGAGACACATATAGAGACAGAGAGAGACACACACAGACAGAGACAGAGAGAGAGACCCATTCTACTCAGGTTCTCCCTCCACCATTAATAAGAAACAAGCATTTGACCTGAAAGCATTGTGACCAAATACTGAATGAATTCCCTAGGGTGAGCTGCTGGGCTTCTGCCATATCTTAGACTAAGAGGCACAGGAAGTTTGTCCAAACTATAGCAGATGCTTTCCCCTTTCTGCACAGAGAAGAACTCCAAGATGGAAATCTTCTATCCTAGGTCTCCCCATCCTCCCTGAACCAAGCAAGCAAGCCTAGGTATGGGCTGGAATAGATTAGGACTCTAATAACAGTCACCCTCACAATCTAGCTGGTAGAGAGAACCAGGCAGATGCCACTGTAACTGAAGACTGCACAACTTATGAGATGCAACTATGTCTATAAGACTATTTGTCAACTCAGTATGACTCATCTTATGTAACAAGCCTAAGTGCATCTGAGTGAAGCTGAGTAGGTGGCCAACCTCTTTTACTTTTGTTGCTGAGGAAAGAGGTTTGGTATGAAAATTATATACTGATGACCTCTAGGAACAAAGTTGATGGAACCATCTCTAATTCTTCATCCATACAGATAGTGTTACATTGGCAGCCCTGGGTCAGAACCTGCAGTACTTTTGCCTCATAAAGCCACTCCAAGAGGGGGACATCACTTGTATCACTTGTCTTCTCATTGATCTTCAATTTGCTCGAGCAGGCACCAGTAACATCTCCATACGCCCTGTCACATGCTATTGTAGCCGAAGGGCATCTGCTCACTCAGGAACATGAAGAGCCTCAAACCATTCATTCAGGTAATGGGAATGAGATCTACAATTGTTACTGGTTTTTTGGCATATCAAATATGACATGGAAAGCCGGCCAGACTCTGCCGTGCGGTGGTATACTCTCAGTAGTAGGCTCCCATCTCTTGCATTCACTGATGAATGGGGAGAGGTTGGCTTTTCTCTTTGGGTGGCACTCTGATGAGCTGTGGAGTCCGGATGTTGAAAATGACTGCCCTCATGGTGTGGGGGTTCCTCTGGCTTCTTGTGAGGCTCTCTTGGGATCACGGGCCAGGCTAGCACCCGCCTTCCCTCCTGGGCACCTCATTGTCAGCTGAGCCCAGGGAGAGCTGGTAGCAGCTCTGCCCCAGGTTCTGAGTGTCTGGATCAGGCATACCTTGGCTTGAAATAGGCTTCGCTGTAGGGGTGGGACTCTGATGAGAAGGGCTTGAGATCAGCTTTTCTCTTGGGTGGAGCTCTTTCGAGATATCGAAGGACTCCAAGAGGGGGCATGGTAGATTGAAGTGTCTATATGTCATTAATACCATGGGTTAAAGGAACTTCAGTGAGCTGGCCCAGAAATCAAGCTCTCTCAATGTGTTGTTATTGTTTCTTAGGGAAAATTCGATCAAAACTCCAAGCAACCAATTTACAAACGTTTGGGATACAATTTCTTCTGACATTAGAGCTGCTTTGTTTGTTTTGCTTTTATTGCTTCAGAGTAACCGCTGGTGTGGCCTGGCTCTCTAAGAAACACTTTTACTATACTTATTCTGTATATAACTAATATTAAAGTTTCAAAAGTGATGGCATGTCATTCAATTTTTAATAACAGTTTTGTCAATACAGATAAATGTTATTTATGCCAAAATCCCAGTTAAAGCTATTTCATTGTCAATTTGACACTCTAGAAATTGAGTTGAAAATACTTCTGTTCGTCAATTATAATCTAACTTATCACACCACAATACACTTATAATGTGATTATATAGTAAAAAACAAAAATATTAAATTATATAAATATATGCAATGAATATTGCCAATTTTAACAAAAGAGTTTCAAAACTTGTATAAAAACCTTTGAGGAAGATATAAACAAGTGGAAATATCTCTCAGAGATAAGAATTTATATTGCTAAAATATTGTTATTTTCCAAAGTCATGTATGGATTAAACATAACTCTTATCATAAGCTTTATGCTATTTTTCACAGAAATGAAAAAAAACAATTCCCTGTTTTAATGCAACTACAAAAAAGTCAGTATCCAAAGCAATCCTGAGAAATAAAAACAAAGCCGGAGGCATTACATCTCAAGCTAAAACACAAAGCTCTCATGATTAAAATATATGTTCTGATAAAAAAATGTAGACACATGTACCAATAAGAACCGAAGACCCAGACATAAACCCCAGTAAAAATCAAGTACATTTGAGATGGGAGCAAAAAGATATTCACTTCAGGAAGTGGTGCTGGAAAAACTGGACAATTATTGCCAAAGACTGGAATTGAACCTTTATGCATCACTGAAAAAACTGAGTTGAGAATCGAGTTATTTTAAGTCTTAAAACTTCTAGAAGAAATAACAGAGATAAAGCTGCTAGACATTGATCTTATGAGTAATTTTATGGCTATGCCAGCAAAATGGAAACAAAAGCCAAAATAAACTCATGTGATTACATCAAACTAAAAGGCTTCCACATAACACAGAAGCAAAATCAAAGCACCCCAAATACAGTAAAAGCAACTTACAGATAGGAGATAATATTAGCCAACCATGTAACTGACAGGAGGTCAATATCCACAATACATAGGAACTCACTTGATTCAAACGCAAGAAAATCTAATCAGGAAGAAATTATTTATCAGTTAAAGCATGTATATTGAGCTAGAGAGATAGTGCAGGGAAGAGGTAAGGCGCTTTGCATTGTTGCAAACTTTATTTGATCCATGTAATGGTGTGGTACTTAGCATTGCCAGGAGTGATCCCTGAGCAATCAAGAGTAGTCCTCAGAGCACCACTGGGTGGTGCACCCAGATATAGATATATAAATCCCCAAAATAAATATTTAAAAAAAATAACTAAAACTCAATCATACTAACCCAGGGAAATGCCCCCCCAAAAAAAAAAAAAACCAGAAAAGGCAAAATCACAATACCTCCTCCTGTTAAACTATGGTCTATGCAACATCAGCCTCCTCATTAAAAAGACATTGCATTTCCCTGCTTTTCGTAAGAACAAACTCCCAATTTTCCAGATTTCAGTCTGAGTATCTATTTACTTGAGTCAGTTGGTCAAGCAGCTCACAACTGGTACCCAGGCTCCACACTCAGTGGTGCTAGGGATTTCTGTGGTGCCAAAGAACAAACCCCGAGTCTCACACATGCAAAGGATGCTCTACTTTATTGAGTTATAGCCTAAGCAATACCATTATTCCTCCTCCCATGTCCCACCTTGCTCTCACACTCTTAACAATGTAGAAACTCACTTTATTCGTTCGTCATTTAGGCTCTGAAGTATATTGCTGCCAGCCTTAATTCACTGTTTCACTGTCTTCCCGTTCATCATTGATTTGCTCGAGCAGGCACCAGTAACATCTCCATATGTCCTGTCTCATGCTAGTAGAGCCCAAGGGCATCTACTTGCTCCAGGAACATAAAGAGCCTCAAACTATTCCATCAGGTCATGAGGTCTATAATTGTTAATTGGTAATGAGGTCTATAATTGTTACTGGTATTTGGCATATCAAATACGACATGGGTAGCTTGCCAGGCTCTGCCGTGCGGGGGGGCATACCCTTATAGTCACCTCTGATCTGCAGCATTTATTGATGAACTGTGCGGCCGCTTGCAACCTCGAGAGCAGGGCTGTAATCAGCTCTTCTGCTGGGTGGAGTTCTGAGACGGGAGTCCGAATGTGGAAAATGACGGCCCTCATGGTGTGGAGGGGTCCTCTGGTTTCTGCTGGGGTGGCGGGCCAGGGCTAGAAACTGCCATCCCTCCCGAGCGCCTCATGAGCGGCTGGGCACGGGAGAGCCCTAAGCAGCTCTGCCCCATGTCTGTGAGTCTCTCACGAGACTCACATAAGCAGGATAATAAGAGCAAAGTCATGGAACAAATTGACCTGATGCAAAGATAAGCAATTGATTTCAGGACCTTGTTGGGATTAGGACAAAACTTGGCTGGAGGGCTGTAGTATAGAATATACAGCATGACGTCCCCAGGAAAAGCCACCCTTTATAAATGTCTGCATCTCCTACTGTGTTTATACAAAATGACTACAACATTAAGATACTAGTTCACCAGCTAGGGAAAGTAAAAAAAAACACACACACACTAGGATTTTGCCTTAGTCAGTGCAGGCCTATAACCCCAGGGCAGGTTTCTGTCTCCCAGGGAGGTTTTGCCCCTCTCCCACATACAGCCCTGAAGGAGGAGCTTGTTTACACGCTCTTGCAACTCCCAACCCCAACCTTTTGGAAGATTTAAAGAGCAGACTTGACTGGATAAAGTAAAGTAAAGCCTTATTTACTTCATTAAAATTCTTGCCCAGCTTCCTTTCCTAATTCTCAACTTGGCACTGTATTCTGATTCTCTGCTGATAATACTTTCGGGGCTTTCAGCGATTTTAGATTTTTCTGGTTTTGTTTGTTTTCAATGCTTAAAATCTACCTACAGAAATTCTATTGTAGAGACCCTCATTTCCAAGAGATTTCCCCACATCATCATTTCCACACAGTCTAACCTCACAAAAACAAAACTGTGCATGATTTATTCTCAGCATACTCGTTTTTTTTCCACTAAAAATTCATAAAATATATGGGGCCGGAGCGATAGCCCAGCGGGTAGGGCGTTTGCCTTGACGTGGCCGGGCCATGCCGCCCGGGTTCGATTCCCAGCATCCCATATGGTCCCCAAGCACCGCCAGGGTAATTCCTGATTGCAGAGTCAGGAGCAACCCCTGAGCATTGCCGGGTATGACCCAAAAAAAGCAAAAAAAAAAAATTCATAAAATATGAAGGTCTTTGTTAATGTAAGACTTCATTGAGTCTAAAAGTGCTGGATACATGTAAGCCAAATTCAGAGCTGCTTATTATTACATAACTATCGAGAGCAAAGTACTGGTTTCATGATCTCACTACCTAGTTACAATTTAACAGCAACAGATAATAGTAGAAGACAGTTCTTTACAAAGTTAATATATGCCAGAACCTTTTACAAATAATTCTGAGTATGCTTTCATCAGAAAACTTAAATTTAGTTCTTGGGCATTAGTGCTGCACGTTGAATTAAGCCTATCTCTAACCTCTGTGAAACCAGAGAATTTCACTTAAGAAACTGTTGTCTAAGTAAGAAATAAATGTCTCACAACACTCAGAGTTTAAGCACCTAATTACAAGGTCAGTCAAGAGTCAGCCTGTTTCCCGGCAGATAGCCTTCCTAAGTGGGCTCCCGTCTACCCAGAGATTATTGTAGGTGCCCTTACTCCTAGCCCTGGTGGACCTGGACAGAGTTGCTCTGATCTTGTACTGTCTCCTCAAATTCTTATTGACACAAATTTGGATGGGGAGGAGGTAATTTGGCAAAGGAGAGCTGATTCTTTAAGTAAGTCACAGATTGGGGAAGAAAACCACTATGTTCTGGTGCTTCTTCACACATACCTGTAACAAAATTGACAGAAACCTTTTGTGATCCTTATTATAAGTTGTTTGAAAAAGTATGTAAGGGTGAAGATATATGTGTCTTTAAAATGTGCTAAAACTGTCAAGCTGTGCTGCATCATGAGCTTGTGCTATATCATTGTATCACTAAAAAAGTCTAGCACATCTTACGATAGTTATTAATCTGCTAATAGGAAATGTTCATTGATAAACTTTAGTGAGACACACTTCATTACTATTTGACATTTATATAATTTAAGTTACTTTATTCATTTCTGTTTTATAAATCTTTAACACTTACTCATTAGCATAGTTCTCTAATCACTTCTGAATTCATCTGCTCTGATAGATGACTGAGACATAGATGACTGATAGTAGAGAGATATGTGATAGATACATGTCAAAAATCTGAGAAGAAAGTCCCATACTCATCATTTTTCTTTTCTCTATTTTTTATTTTACTTTATACATTTTTTCTGAAGATTTTATTTATTTGCTTATTTTGAGTCATTCCCAGTGATGCTCAGGGCTTACTCCTGGCTCTGCACTCAGGGATCACTCCTGATGATTCCAGTGGAGACAGATGTGGTGATGGGGATCCACCCAATTCATTTATATGAAAGACAAGAAACCTGCCCTTTGTACTATCTCTTCAACCTGGGATTTTTCTTTTTTAATCGACTTCTCACGGTACCTGACGGTCAACAGGATATCTTGAAAGTTAGTGTCATTAATTATAAAAGGTTACAATTATAGAAGTCTTTAAAATGCTGTTTTCCATCTGGAGTCACATTATATTAAAAATTAGGGGATGGTCAGACTTCTTCGTCAAGACACTGAACTAACGGTTTGAGGCTCTTCATATTCCTGAAGCAAGCAGATGTCATTGGGCTACACTGACATGTGATAGGGTCAAATGGAAATGTTACTGGCGCCCGCTCCAGCAAATCGATGAATAAAGGGATGTCAAGTGATCAAGTGATGTCGTGTCTTCTGATAATTTTTAAAATATGTTTTAATGAGTCTTGCACATTACTTATTAAGTTCATTTACTATCTAGTGTTGGGGAAGCCGCTGGGGTCCCCAACAGTACCGGAAGCGAGTTCCCTTCTACCTCAGAAGTCGGCGGGGAATGGATGAAAACACAGGAATCCAATGCAGTTTTAAAAGGGCTTTACTGGGGCCTGAGCGATATTCCAGTGGGTAGGGCGTTTGCCTTGCATGCAGCTGGCCCATGCCGGCCCAGGTTGGACCCTTGGCATTCCATATGGTCCCATGAGCACTGCCAGGAGTAACTCCTGAGTACAGAGCTAGGAGTAACCCTTGAGCATTGCCAGATGTGACCCAAAAAAGCAAAATAAGTAAATAAATAAATAAAAATAAAAGGGCTTTACTATCACAGGTTCCAATATACAATCCAAGAGGAGGGAAAACCTCCAGACTCTGGGTTCCCAGCTAGGCCCCAGCCACGTGTAGGTCAAGATGGCTGCCACCACATGTTAAGGCCCAACAGAGAATGGAGAGGACAGAGAAGCAAAACACCAAGGGAAGCCAAAATGGCAAAAGGGAAAAAAAAGAGCTTTTTTCTTCTTGGAAGCTTATTTTATAGGTAGAAATCTGCCCAAACTCCCCAGCCTGGCCCATTCTGGGCTGAGCTATCTGGAGATGAAAACAGGAAAACAGCTCTATAGAAATGTAGCAATTTCAGGAGGCCTTCTGGTTGTTTACAAGGACCAAGAGCTAATTCAAAGCCTCCTAGCAGAGCTGGGAGGAGCTATAAGCTAAATGTAACTTCCCCTGGCAGGAAGGGTCAAATGCCCTCAGGTAATTTCTCCCAGCACCTCACCTAATGTCTTGAGCCAAGATCTGCCTGGAAAGGCCTTTATAGGGTAGAGAAGGGGGTTTCTGAGATGGCATGTCTCGGTACCCAAGACTATACTAATGCCAGTTAAATATTTCTCCAAGCCTTCACAAAAGTCTCGTCTACTTCACGGTAGTTTTATATTTTAGTTGCCTTTGAGTTATCAGGGAGCCATGCTTGCTTGCTTGCTTGGAGCCAAACAGCATTTCTCTCTGGTCTAATTACTTAGAGATCCAACGTGGCCAGGCAAATATGCTGGTAAGATCTAGCTAGTCCCACGATGATTGTGGTAGCATGAGAGAATATTTATACCATCCGAATACATGGTTAGATAAACTGCCACATTTAAACTACCCCCTATCTACAAAGTGATGTGCAGGAGGCAATCCAGGACAGATGCAGAGGCTTTTAGGTGTTCTGCAACAATCTAGTTTTATGCTATATAGCTTTATATTATAGTTTTTATTTTGTTGTATTTCTAAGTACTGCTTTTATACTAGCATATTAACTTTATTTTCAGCAAATGACCACATGAAACTGTTATTTTAATTAGATTTTTGTTCCACACATGTTTATAGGGGTCTTCCCAGTGATGTTGGGTGGGACATGGCTTAGTGCCACTACCTACAATGCAGGACTTAGGGGAGGCAGTGTTCCTGCTCAGGTTAGGAGATTTTGGAAGACCATGAAGGTTACATCCCATAGTTCGGGTGTGGGTACCTGCAGTGCCAGGAATCAAATTCAGAACTTGATATTCCATGCCTGTGCTCCACTGCTTGAGTGATCTCCCTATGTCTCTTCATTTTTATGTAGATTCATGATTACAATATTTATATAAAAGTGATTTGGTTCATTATTTCTACTCAGATTATTGTTTTTATCCCTTGGAACTTGCAAAACATGAGCCAAATAAAAATGAGATAGATTATTATAATTAGCACATAGTAGTATGAATACTTTTATTAAACATCATTTGATTCATACATTATTTAAATATCAGTGAGTTGGAATGGTTTTTCTAGGTTCACTCATGTGAATAACTACCTCTCTTTAATCCAGACTAGTCAAATTTCATTTAGGCAACAATTTCATGAAAAATAAAAAACACTAGACCCATCTTAAAACCATAAACTAGTGATGAGAGTGTTGTTTAATCTCAAATACCTTCCTTTATCAAAACATTTCTCATAGAAAACTAAAATGTATCATTAGAACTTGGTTAGAATCTAACCAAAGTTGATATGTGTTAACTAATAGAGGATTGTCACTGAATAATTTTGGTTTGCCAAAACTCCTGTAAACTGTATCTATACTATAATCTTATTTCTATGTAAACAAGATAAATAAACATGCACAGACCTACAGAAATATTTTTATTTTATGGTTTAAAAAGCAAGAGCATATAATAGATTGAAGCTTGAAAATGTGACGTTTGACAAACACTTAAAAGGTGTTTTTGCTTTTACTTTCCTATACATAGCAGTCAGGCTCTCACTGTGTACTGCCAAGCATTCCTTTCCAAAAATCCAGCCATGATCCATTAGTGATACATAAAAACCAATACTAATACACAGTATTTTGAAAGGCTTAAACCATACTTGAAAAGTCAAGTTTCTATGTAGATTACCAACATGATATCCAGGAAAAAAATGCATTTGCATTTATATCCAGACCCCTCACCTCAGAAAAAAAAAAAAACAAGACCTGCCATCTGCTTTAACTGATTTAATACACATAACCACATAAAATTTTCATGGAAAGTACAACTTAAATGCTATTTTCACTACCTTGTCTCTGAAAGCTATTTACTGCTGGGATTCAACTCATTCTGGGAACTCTTGCGACCTCCCTTAAAATACATGTTTCCATTAGCTGACAGGAGTCCCACGTTAGCTTATCAATTCCTTCCTAAGACATTTGTCATTTTTTCTAACAAAACACACATTTCTGATATTACCTGCATTTTTGCTCTGCGACTGAATCTAAGATAGAAAATACAAGTTAGGAATAAAGTGAAATCACTGCTAATAAATGATAAGTTGACTTCTTTCCAGTACTAAAAAAGCTTTCACTCAATTTTCACTTTTGAGTTATTTGGTCCAAAAACAGAACCGGGAGCTAAGCCAGGTATTGATTTAAAGATTCTTTTGATATATAAATATTTATGGTCTTGGGCTTAATGTATCTGGTCTCAATGCCAGCAATAAATTAATTAATTGGATAATTAATTAATGAGTATAAAATGGCAATGTTTATTAAGTAGAAAACTTGGATTTTGCAAGCAACTTCAAAAAAGTGCAGAATTTTCTTTTTATCCTTAATTTTGGTGGGGAGAAGGTATTTGGGGGCCACACCTGGCAGTACTTGGGGACCTCTCCTGTTTCTTTTATCTCCTGGTGTTGTTCAAAGAATTGTGTGGCAGAGACCAAGAAGACCTCCTGCAAACAAGACATGCACTAAATCCTGTAAGCGAGATTGTTCAGGGATTGAATCTCCCTGGTTCAGATGTTCTATAAAAAACAAAAACAAACTCGTTTTCCATCCTGAAATACCTTCTTCTATTTGTCCTTGAAAAGATGATAAGGCCTCTATTTAATTTACAATGCTAAGGTCCTGCACTATTTTGAAGTTCAAAGTTCGATGATTTCTAAAATAAATGGGAACTGGCATGACATGCTTTCCATCACAGTGCCTTTAGGAATCACCAAACAGTGCTGGGAACCTGCTCACATTAAAAGCAGCTACTAAAATTGAGGCTAAATCTTGTTTTGTCTTGTGTAGCTCATTTCGTACCCCAAATCCTAGATGTTATTTGCTTCAGTTAAAAGACCAAAAATGCGCCCTAGGCACAGAGAGGAAGAACCTTCCTAGCATCTTACTGATTGCCTCGATCTAGCCTCAAATGTCTAAACATTTTTAAAAGATATTACCATAGATAATTATAGCATGGCTTAGTTATTTATATGCAAAGTATGGTTATGAAACATTACTTTACACACTAAAATTTGTGCCATTTCAATATTTTAATATAAGACCCATTCCCTCAGTTATAAATCCAAAATCAATGCTGGTACCCATGGACATTAATTTTACTTTCTATATAATTGTGTAAATGTGTAGCATAATTTGAGGAAAATCAGGCAAAATAAAGTGATTTTTTTTAAGAGAACTCAAGTATTTGAGGACGCAAGAGGATCAAAATTCATTAACTTCCTGAATGTTTTGCTTTCTTAAAGAGGACAATGCTGGCACAGGCACAAAGCAGATACAGGCACAGACCAAAAAATACAAACTGTACCTCTGATCTAAAACTGGGAATGAGAAGTAAAGTTCGTTTTTGCATATGTGTGCTTGCAGTTAGGAATTCTATTCCCTATCTTTCTCAGTTCTATATATTAAAGTAATTTTGTGGGGAAAACATCCTAGATTTTTTTTAAAGCTCAGTGTTGCTTTTCCATGGGAATTTTATCTTCATTGACAGAAACCAGTATCTATTTTTAAACGAGTTTTTTTTATTGATTGACCAAATGAAAAGAGCTACAAAGGGCTCTGTTCATATTTCACAAAACACATTTCAACATTTATAACAAACGATTTAATTTCAAGAAAACCATAAGCAGGTAGCACACTGGTCACGAAAAGCATATATATGATGAAGGCACAAAAACGCAGGTGGAAGGACAGGAAAGAACAAATATCCCAGCCATGCATAACTGAAACAACAAGGTGTAAAGTGAAAGTCGCTGCCATTCATTCCTAGATACACAGAGCCCTGGTGTGCTGGAGAGAGGGGTTGGATATAAAAAATTGCCTCCACCAAAGGGTCAGGGAAGAGCAGTGTGATTGACAGCACAAATAGAAGACAAAGGATCAAGCCTTCAATCTGCAGCCAATGTGCAGGAAGAACATGGGGAGCGAGTTTACAATAGAGGTGACATTACCAAGCTAATGGTACAGGCAATCACGGGGCCACCGACATCCTGGGTACCAGCAGGGTACCCATTTCTAGTGAACTGTTAGAGTACCTTTTGCTTTCTCTCCCACTGCAGGGGTATAGTAACCTAGTGTGGGAAACCCACTGACTGGTAATAAATTACTATATTGGATACTTTTGTTTTCTTTCAGCAATGACTTTACTGTGTATTCCTGCTATCATTACCAATTAAAGTGGGAACCTGCTTTAGCAAACTGCATCTAACACTGTATCCGTTGTGATGGTCCAATTGCTTTGCAAAAGTACCACAAGGTCAAGAGGCCCTTTTGACCTTTATCATCTAAGGCCGTTTCACCTCACTGTTTGCAGAAATCTCTCTGAACAAATGAACACTTTCTGCAACGCTATAAAGCTCAAATATGAAGATAAATGAAATTGTGTTTCAGACTTCAAATTGCTTTATGAGTATGAAATATGTTACTACATTCTACCAAACACAGAGCTTTCAAATTGTGTGTTATGATTCCAGCTAATGTACAAATTGCTTGCTTTTTAAAACTGTGTGCTTTTTTTTATAAGTCTGAGGAATAGAAGATTTTGCTAACTGCAACTATGGACAACTCCCTTATATATTTTTTATTACTATACTGAACTCCTTTTTAAATGTAGGGGGTACTTTTGTTGTTACTTTGCAAATTTGCAAATGCTATTATTTCATCTTAATGGATTCACTGGACAAGAATGTCCAAAACTATAAAGTAAAATTGAATGTTTTCATTTGCCTTAGAAATATTTTTTCTTAAATTTTCTCACTCCCCTATTAAAGATTAGAGTTTTTCTTTAAAGGATTTAATTTGTTTTCCTTTACTCATACTAAAATTTCTGTTAAAGTGAACATATGATATATTGTCCAAGTCCAGTCGGTAGGGCGTTTGCCATGCATGCGGCCGACCCAGGTTCGACCACCATCCCCATATAGGTCCCTGAGCACCCCCAGGAGTAATTCCTGAGTGCAGAGCCAGGGGTAACCCCTGAACATCGCTGGGTATGACCCCAAAAGCGAAAAAATAAATAAATATAAAAATAAATAAAAATCTTTAAGAAAGAATCTTTACTATGTCAACTCTTTATTCTTTGTTATTTTTTGGGACACAACCTGCAATGCTCAGGGCTTACTCCTGGCTCTGCACTCAGGAATTACTCCTGGAGGTACTCAAGGGACCATGTGGAATGCCAGGGATTGAACCCAGATGGGCTGTGTGCAAGGCAAATGTCCTACCCGCTGTACTATATAGTTCAGGCTCTTTATGTATCACCCTTGACATGATTTCTATAAATTATAACACGAGTATTTTTCCAGTAGCTATTTTTTATGTTTCCGAGTTACTGTTAAGTTCCAATGCTTAAAACTTGACATAAGTGATTTTTTAAAAATCTTAAATATCAGGGACCGGAGCAAAGTCCAGCGGTAGGACATTTGTCCTGTACACAGCCGGTCCATGTCAGCCCGGGTTTAATCCCGGCATCCCATATGATCCCCCATGCACCACCAGGAATAATTCCTGAATGTAGAGCCGGGGAGAAACCCTGAGCACTGTCGGTGTGACCCAAAAAAAGCAAAAAAAATCTTAAATATCATGCATATACTAATAAATCCAAAATTGTGTATCACGATCACAATCACGATCTTCCGTTGATCATCTATTTGCTAGAGCAGGCACCAGTAATATCTCCATATGTCCTGTCTCATGCCAGTAGAGCCAGGGGAATCGGCTTGCTACAGGTACATAAAGAGCCTCAAACCATTATATTAGGTCATGGGAATGACCTAATATAATTATTACTGAATTTGGCATATCAAATACAACACGGAAGCTTGCCAGGCTTGCCGAGCAGGAGGCAAACTCTTTTAAACACCTCCAAATAAAGCATTTATTGATGAACCGCGCGACCGCTTGTGGCTCCGCGAGCCAGAGCTATGATGGGCTGGTCTGCTGGGTGGAGTTCTGACGAGAGGAAGTCCAGAAGTGGAAAATGGCGGGCGCCGTGGAGTGAGGCGGTGGTCTGGCTTGTTGTGAGGCTCTGCCGAGGTGGTGGAGCCAGGGCTAGAACCCGCCATGCCTCCCACGCCTCATGAATAGCTTTGCACAGGGAGGCAAGGAACAGCTCTGCCCCATGTGTGAGAGTCTCTGGACCAGCATACCTGGGCCGGATTGAGAAAAAAGCTGCATATACTAAT
>JAJIBD010009714.1:5000-66317 GCA_021461705.1 Cryptotis parvus
AATACTATGTGTGTTTAACTCTTGAAACAACTATGTTTTATTTTAAATCCAAAATTTAATTATCTTTTACTTTTAGCCATTTTTAAAACATAGGGTGTCTATGGTTGGGAAAAAAAAACTGCTATAAAAATTACTGCTACTTGGTTTGGGTCTTGGGCCTGGTTCTGGTTCAGTGGAAGACAGTATGTCTTACAGATGTAAGTCCTGGGTTCAGTCTTGGCACTGTAAAAACAAACAAACCGTCGGTTAAAAGATTACCTGGTTTAACTCACTAATAAAAAGTTTGCAAATAGAAGTACCCGAAAAGGTGCTCTATATCACTAATTATCAGGGAAATGCAAATCAAAACAACAATGAAATATCGTCTCACACTACTGAAACTGGCATACAATGAAAAGAAAAACCAGTGCTGGCATGGATGCTGAAAGAAAGGGCCTCTCATCCATTGCTGGTGGGAATGCTGATTGGTCCAGCAATTATGGAAGACAATATGGATATTCCACAAAAAACTAGAAATTGAGCTTTCATATGATCAAGTAATAGCACTCCTGGGAATATGCCCTAGTGGTTTAAAAATACAAAGCAGTAAAGCTATCTGCGCTCCTAAGTTCATTGTAACCACAATCTGGTAATAGCCATAGCCTGTTAATAGCCCAAGTACTTGAGAACAGATAAAGTAGATAAAGAAACTATGGTACTTCTATACAATGGAACACTATGCAGCTGTTAGGAAAAATGAAGTCAGAAAATTTACTTATATATAGACACCCACCCTAAAACACATGATCAGTTAATCTTTGATAAAGGTGCAAAGAGTCCAAAATGGAGTAAGGAAAGCCTCTTCAACAAGTGGTGCTGGGAAAACTGGACAACTACATGTAAAAAATGAATTTAGACCTTTGTCTAACACCATGCACAAAAATCAGTTTAAAATGGATTAAAGATCTCAATATCAGACCTGAATCCATAAAGTACGTTGAAGAAAATATAGGAAAAACCCTCCACGATATTGAAGCTAAAGACATCTTCAAAGGTGAAACACCACTAACAAAGCAACTAGAAGGAAAGATAAACATATGGGACTACATGAAACTAATAAGCTTCTGCACCTCAAAAGAAACAGTGACTAAGATACAAAGACAGTCCACAGAATGAGAAAGAATATTCACCCAATATCCATCTGATAAGGGGTTAATATCCAGGATATATCAGGCACTAGTAGAACTTTGCAAGAAGAAAATAGCCAACCCCATCAAAAAAATGGGGGAGAAGAGATGAGCAGAAACTTTGACAAGGAAGAAATTTGAATGGCCAAAAGGCATATGAAAAAAATGTTCATTATCACTAATCATCAGAGAGATGCAAATCAAAACAACAATGGGATATCATCTCACACCACAGAGACTGGCACATATCCAAAAGAGCAAAACAACAATTGCTGGCGTGGATGCGGGAAAAGGGGACTCTCGTCCATTGTTAGTGGGAATGGTGACTGGTACAGCCTTTCTGGAAAATAGTATGGACATTCCTCCAAAGACTAGAAATTGAGCTCCCATTTGACCCAGCCATACCACTCCTGGGAATATACCCTGGGAAGCAAAAAACACACAGCGAAAACACCATCAGCACTTTTCTTTTCTTTTTCTTTTCTTTTCTTTTCTTTTCTTTTTTATTTATTTATTTATTTTTCCATTTTTTAAAAACATTTTATTATACCACCATGAGATATACAATTAGAATGTTGTTCACGTTTGGAGGTTTCGGTCACACAGTGTTCCAGCACCCCACCCTCCACCAATGCCCATCTCCCCCACCCATGTCCCCAATTCCCTCCCTCCTCCCACGGCCTGCCTAAATGGCAGGTTCTTTATCTCCTCTCTCTCTCCCTCTCTCTCTTCCTTCTCCTACACATTGGGGGTTGCACTACATACACTTAGAAGCCATCATTTGCATTTTTTTGCCTGTATTTAACAGCATTTTTATTTTCATAGAAGCACTATTCACAATAGCCAGAATCTGGAAACAACCAGTATGCCCAAGAACTGATGACTGGATAAAGAAACTTTGGTACATCTACACAATGGAATACTATGCAGCTGTTAGGAAAAATGAAGTCATGAAATTTGCCTATAAATGGATGGACATGGAGCGGATCATGTTGAGTGAAATTAGTCAGAAGGAAAAAAGACAGATATAGAGTGACTGCATTTATTTGCATAACATAAATATATATACATATATATATATACACATACATATTATGATACCAAAATCCAATGTCAGACGAAATGTAGATAAGGAGGTCTTATCAAAGGTGGAAATTACCACAAATGTGTGGGAGTTAGAGGTTAGGTAAGACAGAGAAGGGAACATGTGCTAATAATTGTCGAAAGGGCTAATACCAACCTAGAACTGATCATTAAATACAGGCAAAAAATGCACATGATGGTCTCTATGTGTATGTATTGCAATTCACAATATGTAAGAGGAAGAGAGAGAGAGAGAGAAGGAAAAAGAGAGAAAAGAGATAAAGAATCTTCCATAGAGGCAGGCTATGGGAGTGGGGAGGGAATCAGGGACATTGGTGGTGGGAAATGGGCACTGGTGGAGGGAGGGGTACTGGAACACTATATGATCGAAACCCCCAGACATGAACAACTTTGTAATTGTATATCTCACGGTGGTAAAATAAAATATTAATTAAAAAATTTACTTATATATAGATGGACATAGAGTGTTAGGAAGAAGGATATAAAATGACTGCACTCATTATAACAGAATACCAATACATATAATGTGAATAATATTACATTATATAATAATATATAATGTGAATAATAGAATAATACCTAAAGACAATAGGAACCTTATATATATATTATATATAAAATGTGAATAATAGAATAATACCCAAAGTTAGTAGGAAGCATATATGTTATATATGTGTATATTTATATATACACATATATAACATAAAGTTATATAAATATACACATATATAACATAAAGTTTATTTATCCAGACATGGGGCAGAGCTGCTACTGGCTCTCCCTGTGACCAGCTGCTCACGAGGCGCCCTGGAGGGATGGTGGGTTCTAGCCCTGGCCCACCATCCCAGCAGAGCCTCGCAACAAGCCAGACGACCCCCCCATTCCATGAGGGCCTCCATTTTCCACATCCGGACTTCTCTCTCATCAGACCTCCACCCAGCAGACCAGCCTATCAGCGCCCAGCTCATCGAGCTCCACCCCTGCAGCAGTCTTTCTTTAATCCGGCTCAGGTATGCTGGTCCAGAGACTCGCAGACATGGGGCAGAGCTGCTACTGGCTCTCCCTGTGACCAGCCACTCACGAGGCTCCAGGGAGGGATAGTGGGTTCTAGGCCTGGCCCACCACCCCAGCAGAGCCTCACAACAAGCCAGACGACCCCCCCAATCCATGAGGACCTCCATTTTCCACATCCGGACTTCTCTCTCGTCAGACCTCCATCCAGCAGACCAGCCTATCAGCGCCCGGCTCGCACGGCCGCTATGCGGCCACGTGGTTCATCAATAAATGCTGGACTTAGAGATGCCTACCAGAATATGCTACCTGCATGGCAGAGCCTGGCAAGCTACCCGTGTTGTATTTGATATATATGCCAAATACCAGTAACAATTATAGACCTCATTCCGGAATGGATTGAGGCTCTTTATGTTCCTGGAGCAAGCAGATGCCCTTGTGCTCTACTAGCATGGGACAGGACATATGGAGATGTTACTGGGGCCCGCTCGAGCAAATCGATGATGAACGGGAAGACAGTGACAGTGATATTTATATATATAGATATATATTGAATAATGGAATAATACCTAAAGACAGTAGGAAGCTTGCCACAAAGAGGGAGGGATGGAGACTGCAGTTAGGAGAGAGAAGGGAGCACTATAACAATGATAGTTGGAAAAGCTCACTCTGGACACAAATGGAGTGCTGAACGGAGGTAAAGTGATATGTATAATACACTGTCAGAAGCAGTATTGCAAACCACAGTGGAGAGAGAGGGAGAGAGAGAGAGAGAGAGAGAGAGAGAGAGAGAGAGAGAGGTGTCTTCCATAGAGCAGGCTGTGGCATAAAGTAGGGGGTCAACAGGAGGGAACTTAGTGGCAGAACTGGGTGGCAGAAAATGTGCACTGCTGATGGGTATTAGAACATTGTATGACTAAAAAGAAATCATGATCAACTTTGTAACTGTGTGTCTCACAATGATTCAATTAAAAATTAATAAAATAAAAAAAATTTTAATTTGGCAAATAACATCCTATACCCATAAATGTTAAAATCAGTGATTAGATGAAAAATGTTTTAAACTGCCTTGTTTTCATGATTGGTTTTCTTATCAGAAAAAGAAAGCACAGAGTTTTAGAAGAGTGTTAGGATGAACTTGAGATGTTATCTGACTGACCTCTCCATTTCATAACTAAATTGAAGGCCAAGGAATTTGATGATCTGCCCAGGTTCACAGCTTCTGGGAAGATTAACTCTGTTACTAGAGTGATGTGCTAGTATCATTCAATTGCAGGCAAAGTAAAAATAAAAAATTGACTTTATTGATCGTTAATATGTACATACACCTAAGCTTTCCAAGCCCTATGGGAATATTCTAAAGTGTAAAACAAAGTTCAGGAAAACCAATCACCCTACCCAAATTTGTATGACTGACTAATTTTGGAGCAGTCATCGAAAATGAGAACAATCTTATCCTGATGATATTTAAGATTATGTATTGAACAAAGAAGTAGTTCTGAAATGATGGAATAGAACCTCTAAAACCTATCCCTTAATAAAAGTAACAGGAAGAGTGATGATTTCTTTTCTTTTTATTTTTTTTAAGTATTTTATTATACCACCGTGAGATATACAAATAAAAAGATATACAATTAAAAAGTTCATGTTTGGGTTTTGGTCATACAGTGTTCCAGCACCCATCCCGCCACCAGTGCCCATCTCCCACCACCAACGCCCCCGGTTCCCTCCCCCCCCTTTCCCAGCCCACCTCCATGGCAGGTTCTTTATTTCTTTCCCTTTCTCTCTCTTTCTCTTTTCCTTCCCTTCCAGACTATGGATTACAGAACATACATTAAAGGGTTGTCATGTGTATCCTTTTGCCTCTATTTAATGCTCAGTTCTAGGTTGGCATTAGTACCCTCGACAATTTTTTTTTTGTTTTTTGGGTCACACCCAGCAATGCTGAGGGGTTACTCCTGGCTCTGCACTCAGGAATTGAGTGCTCGGGGGACCATATGAGATGCTGGGGATAGAACCCAGGCCGGCTCAGGCCGGCCGTGCACAAGGCAAACACCCTACCCGCTGGGCTATTGCTCCGGCCCTAATCAAAAGTAACTTTCTAGAATTGAAACTAGTTCATAAGTTTGCACACATCAAAAGGGTTTTGCTCCTGAAAAAGTAACTGAATCTTGATAGGTATAAAACTTTGTGGCATTTAACTCTGTGCTCTTATACCCTTTCTTCTCAGCTCCATGGCAATCCTGAAAACACAGCTTTGGAACTGTAATAGGTCTGAAAACCTATAGCCCAGTGGTTCTTGCAGGAGGCAGATGTGTTTGCAGCTCGAGCAAACCCAAGTACTAGAGTTTTGCTTTTTGACCCCAGAAGACTTCCTTTTCAGAACTAGTCTCCATTTCCCTTGACTGAGACTTTGCTAGATAGGAAATCCCTTTCCTGAGGCTGTTTGTTGAAATTAGCAGCTGTCAATTGTTTTGCATTCCAACTGCTGGAGACAGTGATACCAGATGGGGGTTCCCAAAGGGAAAAATGTGAAAAATGAGAGGTCAATAAGGCACTTTGTAAAGCTCCAAATATTAAGGGAAAGAGAAGGCAACACACTTGTGCGTGGCCTGGGAAGAGCAGCTCTTTCCTGTGCTTCTGATTGACCTGTGTGAGCAGACAGTAATGGCAAAGGTTGCATTATAAACCACCACACCATACAAACAAACCCCTCAGAAGAGAGGAGCAAAATGTTTGCTCTAGACAGTTGAGAAAACCTGTCGAATCATTAATTGAATGACCTGCTAACCAAGAAGAAACTATGATTGCAGATAAAGAACAGATCTTACAAAATTTACAGACTGATGAATCAAAGAGCTTAAATAGCATGAACAGCAAAATGTCCTGGGAAGGAGAAGAATCTTATTTTTAGGATAGCCGCATTATGTTTAAAGTATCTAGCTTCCAATAAAACATTATGAGGCACACAAAGAAACAGAGAGTAAGATCTAAACACAGGAGAAAAGGAAGTCAAAAGAAGCTGCCCTCCTTCCCTGCCTCAATGGCAGGCACTTCTCTCTCTCTCTTTCTCTCTCTCTCTCTCTCTCTCACACACTCCCCCACTTCCATACCCTCTACCCCCGGCTGACATTGGTGGTGAGAATGTACACTGGTGAAGGGATGGGTTTGGGAACATTATATGACTGAAACTCAACACACACACACACACGTATTAGAGGATTGTGAGAGTGTATGTATATACAGAGTATACACACACACAGAAAGAAAGAAGAATTAAAGAAAAATACAAATGCTAGTAGAAGATACAATAAAGATGGTTGACTGGAGAACATGCTTTGCATGTGGGAGCCCAGCTTTGATCTCTAATTCCCCAAGCACTGTTGGGTGTAGTCATGATGATTCCTGAGCTGCACTGGTGTGCCTGGCCCCACCTCAAATTCAATGAACGGAAAAAATATTTTGAAGAACTAAATAGAAACTCTGGAGCTAAAAGTTTCAATAAATTACATATCTTAGTTAAAAGGGTATCATTACTGGTACATTAATTGGCAAGGTGCTAAAGTAAGATATAAGTAACAGAGGAAATTGCCCATCTGAGATATCTGGGAACTTTTTGATTTTTATATAATAAATATTTTATGTAAAATGTATTATTTATGGAATTTTAATTTCATTGCCACAAAATCTTATTTCATAAAATGAATTTTACTTCATAAAACTAAAGTAGTTTCTTTTTATATAAAGAAATAAAGACATTTCAAAACAGGCAAAAGATGAGGAAATTCACTGATATTAAATCTGCCTTACAAGAAGTGTTAAAGGGAGTCTTGATTGAAATATAAAGACACCATGCAGTAATATAAAGCTGCACGAGGAAATAAATAATGTTTGTAAAAGTAATTTCACAGGGAAACATAAAAAGCAATACATAGAGGATAAGCAGGTCAGGTGTACACAGCTGACCCGGATTTGATACCCTGTATCCCATATGGTCGCCTGCACACTGCCAGGAGTGATCCCTGAGCAAAGAGCCAGGAACAAGCCCTGAGTATTCAGAGTAACCACTGGGTATGCCCCCCACAATAATAAATGTATTTATAATATACTTGTGAAAGTATTTTTTGCTTAGATTATTTTTATCTGATTTAAAAATAGAGATAAAGTTATAACTATTAAACTAGGACTGTCAAGATATGCTTCATATGAGAACAATATAATAAAGGAGAAAAAGGGGAATGGAACTATATTAGAAAAAAAGTTATTAGTATTTCTTTTGTGGTGTAAGAAATCAAACCTAGGATCTCACATATGTGAGGCACATAATCTATAGTAGATACATTCCTGACCCAAGAGCAAAAATTTTGTGCATCAGAGAAATTAATTTTTGTAATAATCAAGTTAGGATGTTTATTTTTATTTCCAAAGTGACAAATAAGAAAAATAGAAGCAAAAGATATATAGGAAGATAAACAGGAAATTAATTAATAATACACTAGAAACTCTTCAGCGCCACTCTCGAGAACATCATGTGACAATTAGAATGGGAAGGAATGGGAGTGAAGATAGATGGTTGGCAACTACACCACCTCCGCTTTGCTGATGACATCGTTCTAATAACACCAAACATTAGCCAAGCGGCACAAATGCTGGCTGACTTTGACCGAGAATGTGGAAAGATAGGTCTACAGCTGAATCTAAAGAAAACTATGTTCATGAAAAATGAACTAGTTTCAGAGGCCCCATTCTCTCTCAATGGAACAAACATCTCTGAATGCAGCAGTTATGTGTACCTAGTTCGAGAAATCAACATGATGAATGACCTAAAACCGGAGCTGCGCAGCAGGAAGAGAGTGGCATGGAATGCCTTCAAAGGCATCGAAGAAATAGCTAAAAGGACAAAGAACCTCCGGCTCCGGGCTCATCTTTGACTCCACTGTTCTCCCTGCATTAACATACGCCTCAGAGACCTGGGCCCTACGAAAGCAGGATGAGAATGCTATTCGCCTCTCCCAGAGAGGCATCGAAAGAGCTATGCTTGGAATATCATGCCTCACTCAAGTGAGAGAAGGAATCCAGAGTTCTGACCTCCGTCGCTATTCCAGAATCAGGGACGCTGTCTCGCTTGCCAAGGTGTCGAAAATCAGATGGGCTGGACATGTAATGCGATTTGGAGACAACCGCTGGACTAGAGCCATTACCGACTGGATCCCAGGGGATGTCAAAAGATCACATGGCCGCCCACCTACAAGATGGTCAGATTTCCTTGTCAAGACCCTGAAGGAACGGTTTGAGGCTCTTCATATTCCTGAATCAACCAGATGCCATTGGGCTACATTGGCACGTGATAGGGTCTAATGGAAATGTTACTGGCGCCCGCTCGAGCAAATCGATGAATAATGGGATTCAAGTGATCAAGTGACACTAGAAAGTGTTAATAATGCAACAGAGATAGGGGACAACAAAGACCTCCAACATTCAGGAGACAGTAAAATCACTTAAGTCCTGCTTTACCTGTAAGTACATTAACCTATACTCATTAAATACTCCTCTCAAGTGGCAGATATTGCAGATTGGGGTGCCCACAGAAGTGTATTCTTTAAAGGCATGATTTTATCTGGACATAATCCCACATGCCAATAGCATGTATTTTGATATCTAACTGCTGAGTCACCAAATTCAACGTCTAAAATCGTTAGACCATATGATCAGTGTTACAGATAATTTCAAGCATGTTTTAAAAGCTGTCTCAATTTTCCTTTTAGTTTCTTCTACCCTATCTTGCTTTCTATCTGATCTCTTCATTCTCTAGACACATTTGCTTATATTTGGGAAAAATATGAAGACTTTGCTCTGATCTCTCTCTTCATAATTATCATTTAGTTGAGTCTTTTTTTATTTTTCAGGAAAATTCTACAAGCAAATTCTTTTTATGCCAAGCACTTTCCTGTCCATAGCCTCCTGATCTGAAAGCCCTGTAGAAATCTTCCCTGTCTCATCCAAAAACAACATCTCCCAGCAGGATCTGTGCAAATGAGTTTGTAAGTTAATGTTTGGTCCTAGAGTACTCTTGAAGAGAAGCCAAAGGCACGTGGTTCAATTACAGCCATGGCATTGACTTCAGACTTGATTGAAACACTTTCAGATTTATAAGGGAAATTCTTTTTTCTGGCTCAAGAAAATAGCTATTGATGATGAGCCAACTTAAGACTTGCATGATTAAGGGAATTTAAGATTAGGTTGGGGGAAAAATCCTATAAACTTCTCACCCCCTGTTAGCAAATTATATGGAAACTAAATGGGATTTAGTAATCATTAAATACTTTAGAAAGGACAGCAAATCTCTAGGCAAAATAGGAGACAACCTACAGTTTTATAAGAATGTGTAATTTGTATTCTCTTTGTTATGTAGCCCAAAGAATTTTCAAAACGTTCCCATAGATTGTAGCAGAATTTTGCTCATAGAAAACTAAGTTTTTTGGTCTGAGTTCTTATATATGCCTATTGGGGTTTTCAGAAAGGAAAAGGAATGTAATCTCCTATGATCACACACATTAAGTTGATGAATAAACTATGGAAGGCAGCCAGCAGACTCCAGATCCTGAAACCCTAAGAAGTCCAGACAACCGTCCCCACAGTGGGAAGCGCACACCTGTTGAGAGAGTCATGTTGGCTCAGCCCATCCATCTGTAGACTTCTTGACATGGCTTGAGATATGTCAAGATATCACTTGAGATAGCACTCCTGTGTGGCCAGGGGACCACTCTCAATCTGGGCGTATCTTTGTTTTTTACAAGCCCATCCAGTTTGATGGAAAAGCCTTCCCTTCTATATGGGTTTCTCAGTATTCTTGCCAAATATGCTGCTTGTTTAAGTTGAGAGGGGCCGGGATGGGTAATGATTCATGGACTTCTAACAGTAAACTCCAAGCACAGTTTCTTGCAAGGACTTGAACATATGGTCTGAATAGAATATGTAACACTGTGGGCAGGTTTGTGTGTCTGAATATTAGCATGTTAACATTTTTCGTGTTACACATTGATGCTGATGGTAATATCTGAGTCAAATGCTTCAGAATTTACAAAGAATGCTTATGGGGTGATTTATTTCCTACAGGCAGTCTGCGACATCTTCAGGCAGGTATTTTGATGTTGGGTTTATACCTAGGAATGTTGAGACTCAAAATTGTTGAACTCCACTTGCCACAGTAGACCAAGGCCTAGGACCAAGTCTCTTGATCCCTGTTTCAGAACATTTTGCTCAACTATGTTCTCAGTCTGTGATGTACATCAGAACCATCTGGACAGTGTTTCCCAAAAAAGTCCTAAAGATCTGACTGAATCCCAGACCAATGAAGTCAGAATCAATTGGCCGGAGACCCAGGCAAGTCTTTATCACAATTCCTCAGATAACACCATATACATAGCCAAGTTGGAGAACCATGTTCTAAATATGTTTCCTCTTAAAGGGATAAAAAAGGCATTTAGAACCTATAGTGCATGAGATAAAAAAGTGACCTTAGGAAGATGTAAGGCTATTTGCTTTTACAATTTGTTACCTATTGAAAATTTGTCAGGCAGTGGTTTAGGACACTTTTTCCCAAAGTGGACAATACCGCCCCACCTGGTGAGGGACTGTAATCATCCAGAGAGAGTAATAGCTTTGGTTGCAATGTAGGCGGGCACTTTCTATTTATTCACTTAAGGAAAGAGTATTACTAGGCTTGGGGACACTGAGGAATTTTTTTTTTTTCCTTTTAAAGGGCACTAGGCCAGGAAAAAAGAAAAAAAAAAGGGAAAAAATAAAGAACCATGACAGGGCTGGGAAAGGGAGGAACCGAGTTGGTGGTGGGAGATGGGCACTGGTGAGGGACGGTGCTAACACTGTATGACCAAAACCCAAACATGACTTTTTAATTGTATATCTTTTTATTTGTATATCTCACGGTGGTATATAAAATACTTAAAAAAAAAAGATCAGGAACACAAAAAAAAAAAAGGCACTAGGCCAAATAAGTCAGGCATTGAGTCTGAGAAGAATTATTCTCAGCCTTATTCTGAAACAATCTCATAGGAAAATGGGAACGCTACAGTGAACAACAGAACCCCGGCATCTGGGGATCTCAGCTGTAGGGCTATCACCAGGGCTAATCAGACTGACCTTCCCTGAAGGTGCTAAATCTGCTTCACTCATGCACCACCGCAAAGCTGATGGCTTTCTTCCTATTCGTGAGTCTGGATTGCTGAGACTTTCAGTGGTTAAGTGAATGCTAAGAAAGCTTCCACTGGGTCAAAATGCATGTGAAAAATTCCACTCAGACCCCAAACACAAATGAAAAGGATCTGTCCCCTCATGCTTCATACACTGTTGGGCAGGACAGTCATGGGACCGATCATGCTTTTCTCCTTGCATTGCCTAAGAAGAGGCTTGGAGCATAATTTTGCGTATGAGTCTGGCTTGTTTCCTTCACTATACCTCTTCTGACACATTGCCCCTCAATTATCCAGAGCTGTTGACCTCCTGACAGGTAAATAAGTCATTAAGGAGACTTTCATAAGGGTTAAGAAGTATTGAAGGAAAATTGATTATCATGGAACATCCCAGGACAAGCTGAAAGCAATCTGTCCAGAAGGAAATGAGAAGCAGAAGCTGACAGACAAGGAAAACGCTTGTGACTGTAGCAGAGCAACAGCCAATGGAAACGTGTCTGTTGGTTTAAGCCCATGGGAGCTGTGACTGTTGGTGTAAGCCCATGGGAACTGTGACTGTTGGTGCAAGCCCCTGGGAACTGTGACTGTGGAGTAAGCACATGGGAACTGTGACTGTTGGTGCAAGCCCCTGGGAACTGTGACTGTGGAGTAAGCACATGGGAACTGTGACTGTTGGTGCAAGCCCCTGGGAACTGTGACTGTGGAGCAAGCACATGGAAACTGTGACTGTTGGTTTAAGCCCATGGGAACTGTGACTGTTGGTACAAGCCCATGGGAACTGTGTCTGTTGGTGTAAGCCCACGGGAAATGTGACTGTTGGTATAGGGCCATGGGAACTGTGACTGTTGGTATAGAGCCATGGGAACTGTGACTGTTGATACAGGGCCATGGGAACTGTGACTGTTGGTGAGAGTCCATGGGAACTGTGAATATTGGTGTAAGCCCATGGGAACTGTGACTGTTGGTGCAAGCCCCTGGGAACTGTGACTGTGGAGTAAGCAAATGGGAACTGTGACTGTTGGTTTAAGCCCATGGGAACTGTGACTGTTGGTGCAAGCCCATGGGAAATGTGACTGTTGGTGTAAGCCCACGGGAAATGTGACTGTTAGTGCAGGACCATGCTGCTGCCAAGCCAAGGTCTGGCCTGAAAGGAATCTGGAGCCAGTCTCCTTATATCCTTCTTTTCCTCCCCTTCCATTTTATGTCAGGGATGATCATTGAAACAAAACATACAAAAGCAAAGAGCAAAGGACTCCAAATGGTAGAGTACCAATTTGATTTTGTTTTTTTTTTGGGTCACACCAGGCAATGCTCAGGGGTTACTCCTGGCTCTGCACTCAGGAATTACTCCTGGCGATGCTCGGGGGACCATATGGGATGCTGGGGATCAAACCGGGCCGGCATGGGCCGGCAGTGTGAAAGGCAAACACCCTACCCACTGGGCTATCGCTCCGGCCCCAGAGTACCAATTTGAAAGTTGGAATAGAGATCAGTGCCCCAGGGCCCCATGGAGGGCAATGGACGAGCCAAAAAGGGCTGCTGGAGATTGTCCAGGACCCTGTTCTTCATGGTATAATGATCCTTGTACTTTTAAATGCACTTGATTTCAACTGTGCTTTTTATTGTTTGAAGCTTCTTATCTCATGCTATATTCTTACATTGAAAATTAGACTGAATCTAAAGAATAAACGGGTGAACATTTAGAAAAGGCAGAGCACTCTTTAACACCATGTGTTGTGGTTGGAAACACATGTGGGAAATATAAGGCAATAACCATATTCCTACATGTTCACTTTCAGATTTTAGGGATGTTTGAGGGAAATAGTCAACCTAATTGAGTCATATCTCTATCTCTCTCCCCATTGCCTGCCCCATCCATATATCTTAGCATACTTGAGAGGGCAGGGTTTTCTTCTGATCTAAGTACTGCTCTTTAGGGCTTTGATTAGATTAGAAAGTATTTGATTAGAATGTATTGCTCTTTAGGGCTTTGATAAGTTCTCCTGTTACTATATATACATGCATTTTAGATCATAGCTAGTAATACTGAGGGGTTACTCCTGGCTCTGCACTCAGGAATTACTCCAGGTTGTGCTCAAGGATCATATGGGATGCTGGGTATCCAACCTTGGTTGGCCTTGTGCAAGGCAAACACCCTACCTTCTGTACTATAGTTTGGTCCCTGATATTTTTTTTTTTTTATTTTTTTAACTTAGTTACAGGCTCAGGATTGCAAATGCCATTTTTCTTTTATTCTCTGTCTTCCTTGTTTCCTTCCTTCTTACCCTTTCATCCCTTCCTTCCTTTCTTTTTATTCGTTCTTTTCCTTATCTCATTTTTAAAAGATCTTGAAACACAGTGATTTTCCAACTTCCTATATAGAGATAAATATTTGACTATGTTTACTTTATTGCCCCTAGTTTAATACCCTGTTTCTTTTACCACTCCTCTGCCACCAACAATTACCAACAATTATTGGTAATTACCAACAATTATCAAGCACTTTCTGAGCCAGGGAACTATTCTAAGCTCCTTACCATATGAAGTCAAAATCCTTATGAGCATTTCACAGATGAATAAACTTAAGGGCAGCTCCTGTTGTAACTGAGACAAAGGTTATTTTGTTTCCTCAAGGTCATATGATGAGGGACAGGACTGACTTAGAACCCAGATGCTGTGACTCAAAATGTTCATACTTCAAATTATAAAACAGGGTGATAAGGCATGAGTTAAAAACGGATTATTTTACATTTTTAAGGGAAAAAAAAGCTGTTATACTTCCCCTCCCCAATTTTATATGTATTTTCCAATACATTTTTTTTATTAAATGTCATCCCTTTTTTATCTAAAAAGTGAGATGAATTTGGCTTGTTTCCACGTGGGATCAGACTTTTCCATGGGAGAGATAGTTTTGAAGCAGTAATGAGAAGCTCCACATTCTATCCCATGAACCCAGCCAAACTGATTTCACCCCAGCTACTTTCAGGACAATGCATATGAAACAGTTGTGTCAGACATATACTTGCAAAATATGTCACAAAGTCATAAAATGGAGATAATTCTTATGAAGTTACAATCTTTGTGGAGCCATTTGGTGTACTGGGTTTTTTTTTTTTTGGTATGTATGCTTTTCATGATTTATGCTTTTTAGTGTGGGGGGAAGGGGTAATTACTTTGGAACCATACCTGACAGTGCTCCAAGATTGCTCTTGGAGACCATGTGGTGCTGGGGTTGAGCCTGGTTTTCCCATACGCAAAACATATTTGTTTGGCCTATCCTAGCCATGACATAGTTTTATACCATTGGAAACAAATCTTCAAATAGGTACAACACATTTCTAAGTTAATAAAATACTCTTGTATACATCATCTAGTAGATGATTTAATAGATCCATTTCATCGGGTGATTGTACAGATTCTCCTTGACTTATCATGGAATTGATCTGACTAGAACAACTTGAACAATTATAAGGTCAATCAACAATTATAAGACCACCATCAAGTTGAGCAATTATAAGGTCAACCCATTGTGAATTTGGGGCTGCGGTTAAATAACTAAAGCAATAGTGATACTATTGTTTTTCTCCTACAAACAATGGTACAATGAATTTTGTGCCCATAGACCTTTGCCCACACCAAAATAAACATCTCTAATTGCATTTCCATTTATAAGAAATATTTAACACTTCATAGTGAATACTGTTGCGAGGTCAATGTGACTTTTTGATTTTCCTCTTGACCCTTCCAATAGGCTTTTGTCTTCTCAAAAACCGGAAGCATATGATTCATCTAGATGGAAAAGAAAGTTCACATCAAAGTCTTGACAGAAAATTTATGAAAGTCTCTTTGAAGAGGAAGCGAATGGAAACTTCTGCTGTGCGCCCCAACATAGTTTCCTCAACACCAGCTTTAAACATCCTGCTCCCTCCCCAGAGTCGCAGCTTGATAACAGCTGCCTGCCCATGCCCAGTCTACTCTCCTCTCTAACCTCAGCTTATCACTCTCTCTGTCCTTCTGTTTCGGCACCAGGTCTGTGCCCCTCACCTGTGAATAAACAACCACTCTGTTTAAAAAATTTCTCATCATAAATCTGATAAGTGCAATGAAATCCCTGACACTGATTGAGCAACGGATTTTTAGGAGGCTTCAGAGGGTCTGTGAGCATTTCCGGAACACACAACAGGTTGCTGTGGCCAAAATCTAACACTTTGGCAGAGGCTCCCACCTTTGCAAGACTCAACTGCCAAATGTTCTTCCAGGATCATTTCTGGCTTCACTCCACGTGCATAGTCTGAATGGATAAGTTCCAATCACATTGATCATATCACTCAGAATAACAAAGATGATAATAAAAAATTTTGTCAAATTTAATAATATTCAAACACAGGCTTTTAATTATAGTTAAATATTGTTGATGTAACTTGGAGTTTAAAAATCTCTTTATGTGTTTCATATGTTGAAATTCTATTTTATACTTACTAGCTTTAAGAGTAATTGCAATGATTTTAGTTAGTTGTTGCCAAAGTGGTTAACTTTCTATATAAGCAATACAACTTGTTAAACATTTCAGTTGATGATTTGATTTTTGTGTCACTAAGAAAATGAGGATAATTTACATACTGGAGACTCAGGAAAAACTTTATATTCTTTTCTAGCTCACAAGTGTCTACAAACATTAAACTATGTATGTCCACAAGTCAAATAATAGCATTCAGTTCTTATCGATATTAGAGTCTTCATGAAACTATTGGTGTTAGCATTCCTAAGACACAAAATTATCTTAAAGAAGTGATTAACTTTTGAATGATTTTATCTTCTAAGAATTTCTAAAAGAGGAGAATACTGACTTTTCAACCTTAAAGTTGAGTGAAGAGGAAAAATTCTGCATCTTTTTGCATCTGAACGAGCAGTTTGAGGCTCTTCGTATTCTTGATGCAAGCAGATGCTATTGGGCTACACTAGCACATGATAGGGTCAAATGGAAATGTTACTGGAGCTCGCTCGAGCAAAGCAATGAATAACGGGATGTCAAGTGATCAAGTGAGGAGGAAAAACATATATCACACTCATATATAGCAGAAGCTATAGTAAGCATTCTTTGGTTTAGATGTTAGTGTAAAATAAAACAAAAAAACAAGAAAGTACTAGAGAAAAATGGAGTACCTAAAGTCCATTTACCTTCTCTTCTGCTTTTGGATTAATGTGGAAAACAAGGAGATGAGTTACTTAAGAAGCAAAAGTAGCAACTGATAAGGTTTCAGAAATGTTTGTTCTTAATAGTTTGTTCTTAGTGTGAATAGCAAACTTGTACAATTTAGTTAATGAAGAATTAAACAACAAACTTAATAATAATGATTATATTACTAATGGTTTAGATAGTTTAGTGGTTATGTCAGAAGTATATTCTCTGATTTTGATATGACTCTTTGGGCATATGCTGCTTTTTTTTAATCCGTACATTTTAAATTCAGTTAAAAGGTTATGCTTGGCACACTTTGAATTTTCCTTGATATTTCTAAACCTGCTGAAGCTTAGCTCAAATAGGCATAACACCATTTTATACAAACACACCTGTCTAGATATGAGCTCCTCCAATTTCTTCCATGAAGCATGGGATTAGTAAAAGGAGAAAATTCAGGGGCCAGAGAGAAAGTTCAGCAAGCTGAGTGCATGCTTTACATGGGAAGAGTTCAGCAAGCTGAGTGCATGCTTTACATGGAGGAGTTCAGCAAGCTGAGTGCATGCTTTACATGGGGGAGTTCAGCAAGCTGAGTGCATGCTTCAATGGAGAGTCAGCAAGCTGAGTGCATGCTTCACATGGAGGAGTTCAGCAAGCTGAGTGCATGCTTTACATGGGGAGTTCGCAAGCTGAGTGCATGCTTCACATGGAGGAGTTCAGCAAGCTGAGTGCATGCTTTACATGGAAGAGTTCAGCAAGCTGAGTGCATGCTTTACATGGAGGAGGTCCAGGTTTGGTCGTTGGCACCACACAGACCCCTGAGCACTCCTGGGAGCTGCATCAGAACACTGAGCTGGGAGCAGCCCATGTGCTGCAGGGTATGATCCTAAAACCAACACCCAACCAAGAAGCAGAAACATTCTATTATCAGAAAGCTTTTTCTTCTTGTGTTCTACTCTTCCAAATTTTCAAAAACCTCAATTGCATCGAATTTAGACTTGGTGAAGTGGAGAAACAGAAGAGCAAGTAAGGCTCTTGTCTTGCCTGCCATTGACCTTGGTTCGAGCCCTGGCACTGCATATGACTCACTGAGCACCACCAGGAGTGACCTCTGAGCAGAGTCAGGAGAAGGTCGTGAGCACTACCAGCTGTGCCACACCCTACCTCCCCCACACACACACATGAAAAATTAGACTGTGTTTGCCTATTAGCTACCAAGATAGTTCAAGCACAGTTTAATGCTGAAAAAATGCCGATGGCATTCAGAATGCAATGAGCTTCAGGAAAGGAAACAGGCCTGAGGAAGTGAAAGACGTCTGAGATCTTGCTGCAGAAGAACTGGGCATAGAATTCAATTCGCAATCCTGTATATGCTCTAAATACGTAGAGTGTTACTTTTCCAATCTGTTTTTTCCCTCTCAATGTATTTTCCTGACTAGAGTTAACAAACATCTTCCTTCTCCTTCCCTAGTCTATTTGTACTCCAACTTTCCAACATTGGTGGGACAGAGCCTCTTTGATCTCTTTCTAAGTATTTCCTGAATATTTCAACCTGCTGCCTCATGAGTTTAATGAGCATCACAGATGATCCATTGATGTTTCCGGCTCAGTGAACCATTCATTATTACAGTGATTATTATGAAATGCATTTTGGCAAGAGCTCCTTCCCCTTAATTTGTAAACCCATGTGTATTCAACAGGAAATCTAGTCCATGTGTTTTTGACTCATTTGAGCCAATGTCATTGGGATTGGTCAGAGTTAACTGACTCTAGGTTAGTGCTCTGGGTCTTTTCAGAACACAGTGTGAGCCTTAACTTCTGCAACGCATCAGCAAGCATCTTGTGTGCAGCTTGTGTTCCAATCCCAGCTATTCTAAGATAACTTGATGACATACTCTCCTGCCTTTCCTTAATTAACTCCATTTTTGTTACTTTATTCTTTGGTTGACTAAATGAGGCTGGAATGAATTAGACCACATTATTATCCTTCTAGAAAGGGTCTAGAATAATAATAATAATAATAATATAAATCTAATATTTATCGAAAATTTACTATGTGCCAGGAGCTATTCTAGGTAACTATATATATATATATATATATATATATATATATATATATATATAATATTTACTACCTATACACTTATATACAAAATTTTCACAATGGCCCATTATATGCATAACTATTCATTTTAAAGAGAGAAAACAGAGATCCAAGATGATGGCTATCATGGACTTTGACACCACAGATAAATGGAGCTGGGTCAGTCTAGCTCTAAAGCCAGTGTTAATGGCATTTTATGAGACTCTGACCCTGTGTCCAGGTTAGACCGTATTTTCCTATTCATTTTTCAGTGAATAGGTCTGCCGACATCAATTCTCTTAAGTAGCATATCAGTGGCATCCTTGCAAGGCTTGTGATCATTAGACACATGGCTATTATAAAAATAGCATGACAGATTCTTTTGGCCAAGAAAAGAGCAGTTGAAGTTGCACCCATCCATTTAGGATAGATATCTTGTTGTGTGATGTCAGAGGCTATCTCAAGACAGGGTGTTTTAATATAGCAGACACCCAGGCAGAAGCAGCGCTGTAGAACCCCATATTTGGGACACATCGGCTTGGATGCTAGAAACCAGAAAACTCAATGGAGGAAATCAGGATAAATCAAGTTTCATGTGGGTGAAAAAGGCAGTTTGTGTCCAAGTTAGGACAAAGTCCTATGCTCTGGTCATCTGTCCCTACTCATTTCTACTTTCAATGACTTTGTGAAAATCTGGGTCAAGCTTTCTTTGTTGTGTATTCAGCTTCATCTCTGCTCTTTCTCTGGTTATTAGTCAAATAAAACAAATTGGGGGAAAGAGGGCCTGAGAACCAGGTGGCAGCACTATCTTTTGAACCATAGGATACATTCTGAGTCTCCTTGAAGCTATGGGAAGGTTCTATTCTTGAATTTGTGGATTATTCTCAATTATTAGCCATGCAATCTTAGGTACTAAAGACATATTTCATCTCACAATTTAAAATCATAAAGACTTATTTGACTGGTTTCCTGATAAAAGGATAGTTAAATTATAGATCTTGGATATTTTTATTTTTTTTAACCGCCATATATACAATCAAGTGTTCCATTCACACAGGTTCCAGCACCCCACCCCTCCACCAGTGCCCATTCCCACCACCAATGTCTCCACTTCCCTCCCCCCCCGCCCGCTCCATGGCAAGTTCTTTATCTCTTCTCTCTCTTTTCTTCTCTTCTCCATTGTGGATTGCAATACTACATTCAGAGATCATCATGCATATCTTTTTCCTACATTCAAGCCAGTTCTAGCTGGATATCATTTTGACAAATATTAGCACACTGTTCCCCCTCTGTCACCTAACCACTGATCCCACATGTTTGTGGTAGATTCCACCTTTTTTTTAATTGAAAGAGCTCATGTAGAGCTGTCATAGTGTCCAACACGCACCCTCCGCCCATCCATCTCCCACACCAAGTCCCCCACCTCCCTCCGCCCCCCCCTCAACGGTTCTGTAGATCTTGGATATTTTTAAAATATATATTTGGGCCACATCTGGCTATGCTCAAGACTAAGGTATCCCTCCTGGAGGGGTTTATAGGCCCATGCCAGGGATTAAACCTGGGTCAGCTACATGCAAGGCAAGCTCCTTACTATTTCTCCCAATAGTAATGTTGTGAATAAAACATTAACATTTTATTTGACAAATGGTCAATCTGAGAGAGAATGAAGAACCTGCCATAGAGGCAGGCTAGGAGAAGGGGGAGGGAATCAGTGACATTGGTGGTGGGAAATGGGCACTGGTGGAGGAATGGGTGCTGGAACACTGTATGACCGAAACCCAAATATGAACATCTTATGAACATCTTTGTAATTGTGTATCTCACGGTGGTATAATAAAATATTAAAAAAAGAAGACAAAAAATGATCAATCTGAGGCCCAATATAGAACATGTCTATAAGCTCAGAAGCCAGATAACACACTTAGAAATTGACCAAACCATATCAAAGTCCTAGTTAATTCCCAAGCTGGGCCCCCCAATCTACCAATCATAAAATTCAACTAAAAATCTTAACCTTACACATTTGTGCATGAACCACATTTGATGTAGCTTTATGCCCACCCACCCCTGAACATCCTTTGCCAACATTCACACTCAGTCTTACATTCCAGCCCCCACAACTCTTTACCACAATCACTGGTTCCAGCAGAGCTCAGTATTTTCCCATCAAAATTATTAATAATAAAACTTTACCGAATGTCTCTGATCCAAAAATATCTACTGTTTTCCTGGACTAGATAGCGGATTTTTGTTTTGTTTATTTTTGTTTTCAAACCACACCCTGCAGTAATTTTGGATTACTCCTGGCTCTGTGCTCAGGGACTCTTGGCAGGCTCAAGGAACAATATGGGGTGTTGAGGATCAAACCTGGGTCAATCAGGTGCAAGGCAAACACCCTGTTCTGTTACTCCAGCCACCTGTAGGGTATTTAAATTAACATTTTTCTCTGAAATGTTCTAAAAGATGCATTTCTCACTTTCAGACACTCCGGTGCTTGTGAATGTTTTGAGAAACGAAGGTAAAACAACCAGCATACCCAGTAAAGGAGATTTCTTGGCTTTATAATTTAAAATCTTCAGAAATTTGGATCTTCTTGCTCAGGAGAAGGGCACAAGTCCACCAGAGGAAGCTATAGTGACTACAGAAATAAAAATTAAGTGTGGGGGGCCAGCAATAGTATAGCTTGTAGTGCTATTATCTGCCACATGGTCAACCTAGGTTCAATCTTCAACACCCCATAAAGTCCCTGAGCCTTCTAGGAGTGATTACTCAGTGCAGAGTTAGGAGTAAGCTTTGAGCACTGTCAGGTGTGGCCCCAAAACAAAACAAAATCAAACATGGCTCCTGCTGGCAGATTCATTATCTAATACCTGGTAAGTGAGAACTGCAAGCAAACCAATAGCAATGTATTATGCACTAAGGCAGTGCCCAGGGAATCGTATGGTGTGTCAGGGATCGATCCTGGGTTGACTACATGCATGGCAATTGTGCTATCTGCTGTACTATCTCTCCAGTCCCATGACAGCAGTGTATTATGATATATGCTAAGTGGCTACATGGAATAGGAAGAACAGCAATGAATTCATTTGGGGAGTTCTATGGAACTGTGAATGTAAATTTAGGATTCTAATAGGAGGTTAGATCAAAATGGAAATTTGAAGGACACAAAGGACCAAATGGTAAAAAATAAAGGGCACTAGACAGAGATTCTGCTTCAAGATGATCTGAATGCGCTTATAGGAGTGTGTGCACAGCTGTGAAGAATCAGTATTGTCTTCCATACTATAAGGACAGAGAGATGTTTAAAATTAATTACCAACAACACTCCCTCTTTTGCATTCTTGATACATTTCCTAAAGGGTGAGTCATATCTAACTATTCTTTGTCTATACGAATATATATTGAGGAAAGAATAACACAGAAGGAAGAGTCCTATAAGTGTCACAACATTGTCTAATTTTATTTGATAATATAAAATAACATAAGTCTGCTGCTCTCATGTAAATGTAGAGACGTCCCAACTTGATGACCTGTTTACAAGGGCTATTTTATGCCTTTGTGAAGAAAGCATTCTCCTTTGCTCTGGAAGTCTTCTGATAACCACATGACTGGGTTCTTATGGAATAGATTTTGTGGGTTAAGTCTTTGGTGTATTGTGCAACTGACCTCCAAAACCAGCTTGTGTGATTTGCTGAGGTTCCTGAGAGTGCTGTCTCTGGCAGCGCTCTGGAGAATGTGGGCATATCCTAATGCATATTTCATTTCTAATGAGCCAGTCCTTCTGCTTTCCATAAGCCTTAGGACAACATGGAAATAATAATAGATTCTGCTATATTTTGCCTACTTTTCCTGAGATTAAAAACTGCCCAGTTCAACACTAGCTGTTATTTCAGGCTGTAAACTCTTTGTGTGATGATAAATTTCCAGGCTGGAGTTCAGAAGACTGGAGCCTTTAGTAAATTGTGTAGCTATGAGCTAGTGAGTTGCACCCGTGGACTCTATCTCATCATTGTCCTTGTTAGAATAACTCTGTGCTGAAACTGAGACTTACCGCCTTCGACTCCTTCCTGAGGATTACCACCTTGAAGACTGTATTTCCCATTCCCTGCAGTCCAGAGTGACCAGTAAAATAGAAACTAAAGCCATTGGATGGACTTCTCTTTGGGGAGAACCACTGTTTCCTCTTTTCCCCCAAACTATTTCCTGCCTGGAACAATAACCTGATGGCTGGTGCTCTGGCAATCATCCTGGGTGATAAAGCAACTTTGATGATGAAAACCATTCACTGAGAACAGAGGAAAGGGACAGAAACAAGTCTGCATCCTGATGACATTGAAAGCCTGAATTCTAGCCGTGGAAGGATGGCGCCTGCACTTCATATTGCACAAGTGAAATCTAGTTTAAGCTTCTGTTATTTGGGTTTCTATTATCTGCAGCTGAAAACGATTCCTAATGGGAAATGATTTATTCCCTTCCCCCATGAAGAGCTTCCCTCAAACAGGAGAGAACACAGCTGCTAGCATCTGCAGAGACGAGACAATATGATAAAGAGCTTGGATTCAGCAGTTATACTGGATCCTGGCTCTACCACTCACCCTAGCATGACCTTGAGCATGTTTAATCAGTGCCTCGGTTTCCTCTTTCTAGAATAGGGATAAAAATAAGACTTTCTTATAGGGTGGTGGTTGAAACCAACATAAGATAGATAATGTATGTATGTATGTTAGCTTCTTTGATATGATGAGTACATAATAATTATTCAGAACAGATGAGTAATTCTAATTGATTTTTATTCTAGCTTTATAAATGTAGATGGAACCAGACTGAAAAACCTCAGTCTGGAAAGGCCAGCTCAGATGAAGCAGGAAGATGTGTGGGCAGGAAGATCTAACACTAGGATTGACCCAGACAGGTGGACACACCTACTCGGTGAGGATGTTGGTGGGAAGGGCTGTGATTGAGTATGGAAGCAGAAAAGGCTTGGTGAGTATTGGGAAAATAGACTGAAGACCCCACTTGCCTATTATATATGTTGAGAAGAAAGCGAGTCTGTTAAACTTCTAAAACTTTGTGTACTAGGACTTGCTGTCATCAGCCATCTCCTCATTCTTCAGTCAATTTTTTTATTTTGCTTTTTGGGTCACACCCGGCTATGATCAGGGGTTACTCATTGCTCTGCACTCAGGAATTACTCCTGGTGGTGCTCAGGGGACCATATGGGATGCCGGGGATTGAACCCGGGCCGGCCGTGTGCAAGGCAAACACCCTACCCGCTATGCTATCGCCTCCTGCCCTCTTCAGTCATTTTTTAAAATCTATCAGACTTACATCAAGATGAGATCTCATTCTACATTCAGTGCTGGGATAGCTCCTGGTAAGTCTGGCCAACCACTACATCTTGCTAGAAACTGGAGGTGATGTGGAGATGAGATAGCAACAGCCACTTTTAAGTCAGACACTTCAGGGTGGAGGAAAGCACCAAGCACCTCTGTCCAAACTGATGCCAAAGGCCTATAGGAGGAAACACTAAACAAGTCCTGGAACTAGACAGGACTGGGGCTGTCTGGAGTGTGTGTGTAATGCTGCAATATTTTCCAATTGCATGCATGCGTGCATGTGCACGTGGGTTAACCACATGTTTTATTTCCCATTTCTGATATTTGCAGTGCCCAGGTCTTGTACCCTCAAAAAGGACTGCCCTACCCCAGGCTAATTTCTGTTTTTGGTGTTTTTTTTTACCACTGTGAGATATACAATTACAAAGAAGTTCATTGCTTGGATTTTGGTCTTACAGTGTTCCAGCACCCATCCCTCCACCAGTGCCCATTTCCCACCACCATGTCCCCAATTCCCTACCCCCAGCCTGTCTCTATGGCAGGTTCTTTATCTCTTTTCTCTTTCTATTTCTCTCTCTCTCTCTCTCATCCTTCTCTTACACACTGTGGATTACAATACATACATTTAGAGGTTATCACGTGTATCTTTTTGCCTGTATTCAATGCTCAGTTCTAGGCTGGCTGGTATTATCACTTTTGATCGTTATTGGCACACTGTTCCCTTCTCCATCTTACCTAACCTCTGACTCCCTCATGTTTGTGGTAGATTCCACCTTTGACAAGACCTCCTGATCCATGCTTTACCTGACCTTGATATATATATATATATATATATATATATATATATATATACATATAAATGCAACATATTGCATTATATATACAATGCAATATATATTACATTATATATTGCATATATATGATGCAAATATATATAATGCAGTCATTCTATATCTATCTTTTTCCTTCTGGCTAATTTCACTCAACATGATCCTCTCCATGCCCATCCATTTATAGGAAAATTTCATAACTTCATTTATCCTAACACCTGCATAGTATTTCATTGTGTAGATGTATCAAAGTTTCTTTATCCAGTAATCAGTTCTCGGGCACTCTGGTTGTTTCCAGATTCTGGCTATTGTGAATAGTGCTGCTATGAAAATAAAAGTGCAGATGGTGTTTCTGTTGTGTGTTTTTGTCCTCCCAGGGTATATTCCCAGGAGTGGTATGCCTGCGTGGTATTCCCAGGAGTGGTATGGGAGCTCAATTTCTAGTTTTTGGAGGAATGTCCATATTGTTTTCCAAAAAGGCTGTACCAGTAGACATTCCCACCAACAATGGATGAGAGTCCCTTTCTCCCAACATTCTAGCCCCAGGCTAATTTCTAAATAAAGCACCTGCTGGGGTTGCTTTCAATGCAAATCAACCAATGCAGAATCCACACCCCAACCTTCTTCATTGTATCTAACATCCTGAATGGCTAGTCCCTCACCCCAAAATCAGGTATTGATAATTCAGACAGCTTCTGCACCCAAGAACTAGCTGAATTGATTCCAGTCAGTCCATTCTGCTCACCCTGCCTCACTCATTCCTTCCCACCAAACCCACACAATCAAAACTCTTGCCTCTGCTCACATTTTCCCCTCACTCCCCTGCTTCTGGTCAAGGCTCGTGCCTTCCCAGTGGCTCTATGTGGTGCATCATGCCTCCTGTCTAGGAAGATGAAAGCAATAAACTTTTCATTTGTGCAATTTCCATGTTTACAGTGTTTTATCATTCATGGTTAAAGAACAACTCTGAAGAAAAAAATTCTGGGTATTGAAACAGTATGCACATGCTTATGTGTAGGCAGAGACCTGGATGCAGTGTTTCAGAATAGAAATTAGAGCTTTCTTTCCTTAGCCTTCATTTCTTTCCCCCAGTCTCATAGAAATCAGATTTTCCTGGTGCCCGTGGCCCTATTTGCCAAGAATAGTCATTCCTTCCTCCAGGGTTTCAGTGTCACTCCTACAGAATTTATCTTGCTTATGACTCACAACAGTGGCTCTCATTTTTATCAGATTAACTTCCCTGGGAATATAACTTTTGTGCAAGGAGACGACAAAACCAATAAGAATAGGCCAATAATAAAACAAGTAAGAATAGTCAAGGAACCATTTTTGACGATTTATCTGGCAATTGAAAACATCTGTGAGCCAACCACTTTCTGGAAAGCGATTTTTGCATCTTCAATGTCCCAGGTGCATCTAAAATCAAAGGAGAGGTTGTGATTGGTAAATTCTACTGTATTATTTGAACTGGAACTCAAGTGCTTGGGAAAAAAAATAGAAAATCACTGTATCACTGTTTTCCCGCTCATCATTGATTTGCTCGAGCGGGTACCAGTAACATCTCCATAAGTCCTGTCTCATGCTAGTAGAGCCCAAGGGCATCTGCTTGCTCCAAGAACATAAAGAGCCTCAAACCATTCCATCAGGTCATGGGAATGAGGTCTATAATTGTTACTGGTATTTGACATATCAAATACGACACGGGTAGCTTGCCAGGCTCTGCCATGCGGGTGGCATACTCTTATATCACCTCTGATCTCAAGCATTTATTGATGAACTGCGCGGCCTAGCCAGGCTGTGATCAGCTGTTCTTCTTCATACAATAATAGCTTATATGTACTTCAAATAAGGCCATCCCTTTAAGGAAGAAAAACAGTGATACAATTGCTCACATGCTTATTCTTTGCAGTACTTTTCTGGGTTCTTATACCCAGTTCAGGTTTTTGAAACCACAAACGCTCTTTCCTCATCACCATTACCAATGAAACTAGAGTTCTGAATGTGATTTTCCAAGGCTTTCCCAAGATGAGATTGCTTCTCAGGCCCGTGGGAGACCTGAATCCATGACAGAACAACATAGTCCCGTGGTTTCTGTGAACCAGTCTGATGGATCATGTGATGTTGAGCTCAAGGCTCAAAGTCCAACATGAGCAGTATATTGAAAGAATAAGGACAGTGGCGCATCCTTTTCCCATAGCTGTAGTGTGGAGATCTAAATCTCACCACCTAAGAAACTTTCTGACTCCAGCCTGCAAATAAACTTAGACCCTGGAACAACTTTCCAGGAAATATTTGTCCTGAGCTTCTTTCTCTTCTGAGTGTAAAGATCCATGGAGAAGAAAGGGACCCTCTCCCCCCAAATTTAAGAGAGAGCTCTGCCTTTGGCTGGTGCAGAGAATGTGTGATCTTATCCAAAATTCTCACAATGAGAAAACTGGGAATTATGGCCATTTTCCAGATGTCAAATGGAAGAGGTTGTTGGACCCCTTGCTCCATTTGTCCACTTACCCGCTCAGATGGCAAAGAACCACACTCATAATGCAATAACACACAGGGTTTATTCCAGCTGCCTGGGGCTTATCGCTTCACTGAGTCAGGCAGGTCCTAGTGAGAACGTTCGACCCAGGGAGAAAGCAAGCAGGGATTATATAGGCCTTCCAAGGCCATTACCTTTGTCACAGCCCACGCAAATCCATAGAGCCAATAAACTTAAAGAAAAGCATATTTCAAACATTTCATCCTAAAAAAGAAGTCATGCAAACTTAAAGACAAGAGAAGTGGTATGTCCTTTTCCAGTCATGGGCTTAATTAACCCTGAGGACATTCTGCCCACAGCCCATGGTGAATCTATACTGTCTAGATGACTAGGATAGATATGCATGGGCAATGACTTGTTCGTCAAGGTCCCGGGGCACACGTAGTTGAGGCTGTAGCAGAGTCTAACAAGCTGAGTTTTTTCTCAAGGTCACAGCTGCTTGTGACACAGTCAGATTCAGAGCCAGACCTGACTCCGTGCTCTGCCAACTGCTCTATGCCGGTGGGTCTCCAAGCAAGACCCACATCACTCTGAAATGGTTCACTTGAATCCCGTTATTCATCGATTTGCTCGAGCGGGCGCCAGTAACATTTCCATTGGACCCTATCACGTGCCAATGTAGCCCAATGGCATCAGGTTGAATCAACCTGAAATGATTAGAAGTGCAAATTCCCAGACACCATCCACCAGAACCTACTGAATCAGAAATTCTGAGTCCAATGTTTTTCGCAAGTCCTCAAGGGGATTTGACATACAGTAAAGTTGAAAAAATCTAACATTGCATCTTGTCTTCCTGTCTTTCACTTTCTAGGCACTTAAAAGCAATGTAGCTTGAAATGCCACTTTCTGATGAGGTGACCATAGTCAAATGGATGTCTTTGAATATTTCTGTAATCATTAGCAAAGTGGGAACAATTGTTTGCTATTAGGGTAACCACTGGGAATAAGTGAGTTGATGTAGGTGCACCAACTGGCCTGACACCTGGCAAGAAGCAGTCACCAGTCGTCATTGCCCTGGTCTTTTTCTGCCTGTCCTTTAGCCCCAAAATTAGCCGCCAAAGAAGGAAAGAGAGCAAGCGCCTCTTTTACAGTTCTGTAAATGGGCTGCTTAATTGTGGAGGTAACAGTACTTACCTCTTGGCAGTTTTGTGATGGGTAAATACAAGTAAAGCAACTCAGTATGTGGTATCAGTATGTGCTCCGCACTAGCAATCAAGTTTCCTTATTTGTCACACACGCCCCCTGCCTTTTCTTCTTGCAGTTCTGCTGTGATTGTCAGGAAGGTGGGGGGAAAGAGGTAAAATTCTGGGATAAACAGCATCTCTTGTGTGAGAATTTGCCACCCCACCCAAGCCAAGAGGGTCATTCCTTCTCTATACAGACCTCCTTCAGGCCTCTCCTCAGATAGCTCCACTCTTGTCTATTGCTCATGTTCATCATGTGAAACAAGTATATCAGAACAATTGCCTTTTACAAATAATTGAGTAAGAGCAGAACAATAGCTTCCAAAGATTGAAATCTCTCTGGCTTATGGGATTTCAAACAACGCATACCTGCCCCTCACAGGGCAAAGGTGGGAGTGGGATTCAGATTGCAGACGGGTTCCAGATTGCTCACGACTGACTTGAAACCAGGGAGTGTTCCTGGGTTATCTGGGTGGACCCACAGTATTCCCAAAGGCTAAAGTACACACGAGAGAATCAGGAGATTCTGGGTATGAGAAGGGCCTGCTGAGCTGTTGCTGGATTTGAAGATGAAGGAAAGAGACCACAAGCCAAAGAGTCTGGACAGCCCTTGGGAAACAGTTCACCTCTGAAGAAGTACAACTCGACTGACACTTTAAAGGTAGCTTGGGGAGACTTGTAACAGTTATGGAGCACTCCTAGGCAATGCTCAGGGGGCCTAGCTGAGGGTAGACCCGGCACAAGGTCTCTAGGTATTCTGAGCAATGAATGGCAGTATCAGCCATCAAACCCAGAGTCACAGGGCTGGAGTTATAGTACAGCAGGTAGGTAGGGCATTTGCCTTGCACGTGGCTGACCTGGGTTCAATCCCTGGCATCCCATATGATCCCTCAAGCACCACCAGAAGCAATTCCTGAATAACTCCTGTGTATTGCCAGGAGTGGCCAAAAACAAACAAAAACTTGGGGCTTCCATGTCAACAGCACATACTCCAGCCCTCTGAGCTGTCTTTCTGGCCTTGTTTAGAAGTGGAACTGCCAGAACATTATATAATAAGCCAGGCTATTGCTGTTATAGCAGTAAAGGAAACAAGGATAGGACCCTAGATTCCATTATTACAGCTATCTTGGAGCTGAGCTGTTTTCTATCTTCCCTTCCTGTCATCTTAGCAACCTATTTGGGGTTCTGGAGCATTAAAAAGACTTGTTCATGCTACCTGTAGGCATGGTTGAAATCCTCTGATCAAGGTCAGCTGCAGAGGCTTTGCACCAGAGTGTCTCCCCAGGGGATCAGGGAGGGCCCTTGTGTGTTCTAGTTGGCTTTGAGGGGGAGTGAGTCATAGCAGTGGCTCTCAGGGGGTAACCCTGACTCTGTGCTCAGGGATTACTCCTGGAAGTGCTCAGAAACCAGAGATTAGCTAACCAAGCACCCTGCAGGTGTCCTCTGTACTCTCTGTGACTCCCTTTCTGTGTTACCTCTGGACTCAGGGAAGGTAAAGAGCAGCAGCCCAGGATGGGTGGGGCTATGCCACCATCTCCTCCAATGTGGGTATCTCCTCCCCCCACAGACCCATCTGCCTGCATTCTGGGGGGCAGATTCACTCAAAAGGGGCTTCAGGTACTTCCTCATGCGAACCATGCAGGGCTATCAGCAGACAGGGAACTGAAAGACTCGCCAACTCCTTTCCTAACACTGCTTGAACGGAGGCCACACTGGCCACCTCTTTCCCCTGAGAGGGCTCTGCAATCATCTCTGCACATACAGCCTTTGTCACAGCTCCTGAAATTGGACAGAGATCTTGACCAGAGCTCTGTGTTCATTAAAAACAAACAGGGGCTGGAGAGATGGTACAGGAGAAAGGCACTTACCAAATAGAGGACCAGACTGGATTTGGTCCCCTGGCACCACATATGCCCAACCCCAAGCACTGCCAGGAGTGACTCCTGAGCACAGAGCCAGGAGTACTGCTGGGTTTGGCCCAAACCTCCAACCCCTCCCCCCTAAAAAACTTCAGCTATCTTGAAATATTTTTAAATTTTAAAAATTGATTATGATTAACTTGCTTATTCCTGATTCTAATCTCAGGGATCACTCCTAGTGACGCTCATGGGACCATACGCAGTGTGAGAGATCACACTGGGATCAAACAAAGGGTGCAACCTGCCCTCTTTTACCTCTCCAACTCCCATAGTGTACTCTATCTTTAAAGGTTGATATTTTTTTTTAATTTTTTATTATACCACCGTGAAACATACAATTACAAAGGTGTTCATAATTGGTTCTTGGTAATACAGTATTCCAGCACCCATCCCCTCCACCAGTGCCCCATTTCCACCACCAATTTAATCCTGCCCCTTGAGGTGTTGCAGGTGTGGCTGCAGTGCCCAGCTGTGTAGATAGGTGGCAGACAGGAGGCAGGCTTGTCTACATCCAGGGCTCTGACCTGTGGGCCCTGGATGGTTGATGGTCTTACATAGAAAAAAGACTGAGCCCCCTGGGATAACCCTAGAGCCACGACAGAGCCTGGCAAAGTACCCGTGGTGTATTCGATATGCCAAAAACAGTAACAACGGACCTCATTCCCAACAAATGGAGACATTACTGGCACCCGCTAGAGCAAATCAATGAACAAAGGAAAGACAAGTGACATTTAATACATAAATCCTTTTGACCCATGACAAAACAATGCAACATAATGACATTATTTACAAGAAATTCAGGATTTAGAAAAATACAACTTAGAGGCTACGAGGGGCACCACGTACTGCTAATAAGGTCTACGCTAACAGGATATAATGGTTCCTTTAGAAGAATCGGGGTATGGGTAGCTGTACAAACATGTTTTGTATGCATAAAACCTGAGTTCAACCCCTGACACTGCAAAAACAAATAAGCAAACAAGCAAAATAACACCTGGGAATCCTGCCCACTCACCTTTGTGGCTCTGCATTCCGAGATTGAAGATCAGATTCAGCATGTACACGTCAGCCTAGCCATGCAGACCTCATCTAGGCCTTCTCTGAATCTGCCTCACCATCCCTTCCCTCCATCCTTGGAAGCAGGATCAACATTCCCTTCTCCACTTGCTGGGATGACAGCAAGTAATTTAGTGTCAGACTTCCATGCAGTGATACTGGAGGCTAGGAGAAGCACACCACTCCCAGGAAAAAGTGGATCCAGGTTTCCGATGGATATACTGCCTGCGTGTGTGCAGATTCCAAACATATATCCTCTCCAGCTGGCCATTAATTTCAGGAAACAGCTTCTATTAGGAACCTGGACTTGGAGAAACTTAACTCTCAGGTGAATTTATGATGTTTTTAAGGATAGCTTTTGTTTCTGAAGCGAGAGTAATTAACTGCTGGATTGCTCTCCTGCACCATAGAGAAAGGAAATTCATCTCATCTCTTCAAGTTTTGTTGTTTTCAGAAAGCCTGAGTTTAGGGAGGTGGGTTTAGTGACCCAGGAGGGGCCAAGGGTCCCTAACTGCTACAGACTATTTATTTATTTTGGTTTTGAGACCATAACCTATGGTACTTCAAGCTCAAGGGTTTGCTCTCGCAGGTACCTGGGGGACCATATGAGGGGCTGGGAATTATACCCAAGATGCCTGCATGCAAATCATGCTCCTATCCTATTGAACTATCTTTTTGGCTCCTTCTGTCTTTTGGGGGATGAGGTGGGCCGCACCTCTCAGTGCTCAAGGCTTATTCCTTATTCTGTGCTCAGGGATCACTCTTGGCTGTGCTTGGGGAGCCATATGAGGTGGTGGGGGGGCAAATTGGGGTCTCCTGCATTCAAAACAAGCACATTATCCACTGTGCTGTCTCTGTGGCCCCTTTCCATCTACTTTTTTTTTTTTGCTTTTTTGGGTCACACCCGGCAATGCTCAGGGGTTTCTCCTGGCTCTGTACTCAGGAATTACTCCTGGCGGTGCTCGGGGGACCATATGGGATGCCGGGGATCGAACCCGGGCTGGCACAGGCCGGCCGCGTGCAAGGCAAACGCCCTACCCGCTGGGCTATCGCTCCGGCCCCTCCATCTACTTTTAAGGCTAGCATTGATGAATAGAAGCCCTGGATACTTTCTAAATTGATTTACATGAATTTGAGAGGCGTCTTTCTTGTCTCCCACCACCATTCAGTTGACCTATTACTGAATAATTTTACTAGCATGGACAAACAGGTAGTAACAGCAATATCATAAAATTACCTTTCTCAGCACTGACCATACTACAGTGATTTTCATTTTCAGTAGGAATTTCCTTTCTTGTAGGAAGCCTCTTTTGCAGTGCAGAGTTCTTCAGGAGAACTGAGCCACTGCTTTCTTATCATTAATGGTGCAATGGAACCCAAATTCCAAATTAAAGGAACTTATGGCCATGATCTGAAAATAAACTACTGTCCAGTTTTCCTCCTACTTAGCTAGTAGGACTCTACACACTTTTGATCAACATCGTTTTAAGTCATTCATGGTATCCATATCATAAAATGTGGATTATAGATGTATAAGCAAGAACTTTGCAAAGTCTTCAGGAAAACTTTATCCCCAGAGAGTTAAAATTTCTACTGAGTGATCCAGACACCATTTAGGCTCCAGAAGTGGTTCTAAATCAAAGAGAATTGAGAAGCGCTGCTTACAAAAATGACAGAATTCTTACCTACATCCATCCTTTGAGATGGAAGTAAAAAATCAGTGCCAATTTTGTCAATTGATTTGGTTCCCTGTTAAAAAATTAAACAAATAAAACAGTTGTGTTGGAAGTTTGAAACAGACATGGCCTGCAAGTCAAGAGTCATTTACTGGGTAGGGGTGAAGGAATTTGTTATAGCAGGATTATAATACGTAACAGAAGGGGCAAAGAAGATGCTTCTGAAAACAAAACAATGGAGCAGGAGTCTTGTGTTCTACTGAGAACCAGTACTATAAATATGTGAGGTCCGCAGCCAGGACTATGGCCCTCAGGAAACACAGTGCATGTAACGGCACTTACATGAGCCCCATAGTGAACCTAAGGGAGCACAACCACATGCAATGCAACTCAAAGTGTGCACACAACCAGGCACACATGCAAACCCTGATGACAACAAGGAGAAGCAAAAGGTAGGGTATTGGGGGGGCACTATTGGTTGCAAATCTTTGACTTCAATCTTTTGGCTTCTAGCACATTCTCTCCTATTCTGTTCTTCAGTCTTCCAGACAGCCTTAGTTAGCCTTGCTGAAGCTATACAGGAAGTTTCACTGGAGGCTGATGAAGTTTCTGGACTGGGAGGTTTGGCTGTACATCCCACATTCAGTAATTATCCTCATACCACCATGGGCTGACACTGGCCTACAGTTGCATGTGGAGTCAACGCCTTGGAAAGCTTCCAGTCAAACTTTTTCACCCAGAATTATCTACAGGATTCTGTCCTTGACATCTGGTACACCCACCCATATGAAATGCAAACAAATGGTTTGGAAATGAAGTTAGGTTTCTTGCCCGATTATAAGATGTATGTTTGAAAGGAACCTTGTGCAATTTATTAGCTCTTTTCCAGCAGGTACAAATTCTTAGTGACTCTGGGTTCCTGGTGGTTGGGGGTTGGAGTGCTTGTGAGTTTCCAGCTGGGGACGGCTTCATTAAGATGAGAGTGGAGGTGACTGGACATCTGTGAGCAATTACTAGGAGTGCTTTGGATGAAACAGAACCAGCCCTCGATTTTAACCTCTGTTCCTACCTGACTGTGGCCTGCCATTCTCCTCTAGAGCTGACCTATAGTGTTTTTGGTTATGACATTACAGTAGGGTTTTGTGGATAATCAGGACATTTCTGAGATTAAAACAGCAGAGTGATGAGCCTTCCCATCCAGCAGGGATTCTCAACACTTTGCTTCAGATGCCTGGGGCTGAGGAATTCTTTCTTGGAAGGGGTTGTGCTATGTCAAGTGGGATGTTTAGCAGTTCTCTAATCTCTTGTCACCAGGTGCTGGGCCGAGAACATTCCTCTGGTTGCAACAACTAAAGATGTCTACAGACAGTCCCCAGAAGGTGAGGAGAAAAGGGAAAATATTTAAGCAGCCAAGAACCAGTGAAAGGCCCCCAAATTTTATCTGCTACAAAATAGACTCTTCTGCACAAAAGCAGAATGATGATGACAAGCCGCAGCTCTCCATCTTAACTGTTCTCGAAGGGTTTGAGCTCCTTCTAGAAAGTCATAGCCAATTTTTCTGTGTTGTAAGAACTCCTGAGTAGGACATATTTCAGACTGTAGTCTGTCTTCATAATTATTTAGCTGTGACTTTAGCAAGGGTAAATTTCTGATGAACAAGATATCAAATGGCTAATCAAATGTTCTTGTCTTTTGTTGTTATTCACACAGCTTTATTTTGGTGTCTCTGTCATATGCTTGGTACTTCTCAGAACAGTGTTCTCTTCACATGGTAGTAATGGGGATGCTCATTGACTGGGTCAAAAGAGCCTCTCCTTCCTCATGTCTGTCCACAAGGGCTGGCCAGTGCTCCTAACCTGAGAATTTACCACTGAACCTGACTGAGGTCAAGCAAATAATTTATTCCTTAAGACCTTTGCAGATGACTCCAGGTACAAACATGACTGAAACCTGTTTTTACCAAAGTGACAATTTATCATGTGCTTGGACAAATACACTCGGTTCAGATTTGCTTTTTTTCACCTACTAGCTTTGAATCTGGAAGTTGTGTTGCCCTGGAAACTCTAGCAGTCATTTCAGTATTCTGAGCTATTAGAGTCTGCCCAGAAAGAGCAGAGCTGAGAGTGAGAAGAAGGAAATTGGATCTCCATTGGTGCCCTGAGATCTGGTGGCCGCCATCCTGCCTCATCCATGGCTCGAGCTGCCTAAATCAGTATGATCGCACTGATTATGTATTTCCACTTTTACTATGAAAAAAAAAGGCCTTCACTCGGGGCCGGAGTGATAGTCCAGCGGGTAGGGTGTTTGCCTTGCATGCAGCCGACCGGGGTTCGATATCTGGCATCCTATATGGTCCCCCCGAGCACTCCTGAATACAGAGCGAAGAGTAACCCCTGAGCATCACTGAGTGTGTCCCAAAAAGAAAAAAAAAGGCCTTCAGTCATCTGCATCCTAAAGAACCTCCAAGTAAGTGCTGGCATGTTTTGTGTGCATCCAGGCTCCAGCAACACACAGTACACAAGCTGATTAAAGATGGGAGAGTAGAAGCAATGGTCTTGACACTACCTGATATAAGGTCTCTCTTACCACATCATTGTCAGAAGATAGGGCCATTGCTTGTATATTTGGGGCTCTCAGGACTCATCCAGGATTGCTCATTTCTCTGCACAATGGTTCTGGCCACTAAAGAATTCCTGGGGCCTAAAGAGTTTGTACAGCAGGTGCTTAATTTGCTTGCAGCCAATTTGACTTTGATCCTCTGCACTGTGTATGATTTTGGAGTACAGCCAGGCATGATCCTTGAGTACAGAGTCAGGAATAAACCCTGAGCAAAAGCTTAGTGCAGTTCAACCCCTGCTTCCCAAGAAAGAATTCCTGGACTGGAATGTGGCTTAATGGTAAAGGATATGCTTCAGGTGTGGGACCTGGGTTCCATGCCCAGCACCACACACACACACACACACACACACACACACACACACACACACACACACACACAAGAATTCCTAGTTACATTTCTGTTTATGTGAAATCAAACATGCTTCCAGAGAATATCTCATCCTGGAATAAGGTCTGTAGTAAATAGAATACAACTGTTTTCTTACAATGAAGATGTATGCCAAGTCTTGCCTTTGTCATTTTCTCTCCATTTTAACCATTCTTGTCTTCCCGGCTTAAGTCATGATCCACATTTCTGTATTGTAAACAGGAGGGACTTGAACTGAGGCATAGGTTCAGTTGTAATCCCTCTTCATCTCCTTTTATATGTGATGTTTGCAAAGCTGAGTGTAGTTCCCTAGTATTTGTCTTTTTGTCTGTCATATGAAGACCACATTAGCAGTCTTATGGCATGGTCATGAATCTTCCAGGAAATGATACCTGTAAAGTCTTTTTAAGCTCTTTATTCAATACCTGATACACCTACAGACCATGTTCTGTAAGTTATCATTGTCTTATTCATTTTGCTGTTATCCTTCAGACACAACTCATTTTTTCAGTACTCTTGTAAAATATGGTATCAAAATTCAGCACAGATGGGACCTTGCCATGCGAATGTTTTGATATCTCAGTTTGGTTTACCTAAGGCTTCTTCATTTGCTTTAGTCATACAAATTGGCACGGGTGGCCCCAGCAGGTCATGTTGGTAAGGCCAGAGAATGTTCAGCTTACATGCAGGCACTTTACTTGCCGTGCTGTGGATTGAAATCCACATCATGGAAATGTGATACTTGCCCAGAGATCATCAGCACAGAGGTCCAACCTCATAGCTCCTGGCTCCCCCAAATCAAGGTTTGCATCTAAGTACAGGTCAAAAGGCCTATTTTTCTTTTCCATAGCATAGCTTGCTGGCCCGAGGGAGAGGATGCTGTGATGTTTCCATTGGCAGATTGTAACTCCCAAAGAACGAATCAGTCATGATTGTATGATAGTGAGGCATTCAGTAAAATAAGCAGAGGGCAGTGCTTTGTGGCCATATGGCAATTGTCAAGGCTTAAGTGAGTTCTTTGATGTTCAGCCAATGTTGGTTGTGTGTATAAAAAGTTGTTAAAAGTCTTTACAGTTTTCACTTTGTCCCATAATAAAACAATCCTGATTTTTTCATATATAAGACATATATATCCCTTTCACTATCAATAACATGAAAGCATAGTATCTGTCACACAATAGACACCATATAATGGCAGTAATATAATAAGAAATAGCGCTGCTTATTGGGCAACTATAACTGTAGGTTAGACATCACTGTATCACTGTCTTCCCGTTCATCATCAATTTGCTCGAGCGGGCACCAGTAACTTCTCCATAGTCCTGTCTCATGCAAGTAGAGCCTAAGGGCACCTGCTTGCTCCAGGAACATAAAGAGCCTCAAACCATTCCATTAGGTCACGGGAATGAGGTCTAAAATTGTTACTGGTATTTGGCATATCAAATACGACACGGGTAGCTTGCCAGGCTCTGCCGTGTGGAGGTTAGACATATCATCTGCATTTTGCAGATTATACAACAAGGCTTAGAGAATTAAGTCACTTGTCTAAGGTACTAGACCTTAATAAATAGGATCAGGAGTAAAAGTTGAATCATCTTAAGATGGTTTTCAACTGCTGGTCACTAACAGTCCACAGAAATTTTCTGACATTCCATAAAATATATATTCCATATACTTCACATAGATGACACCTGGACCATACAGGGCATGGAGGGCCCAGGGCATGGCAGAGTGTAAGCGTGTTTGGGACTTATGTCATTTGAATTAAATATTGGAGGTGTTCTATTTGGAGATGTTCTATTACTAGTTTTTTGGTCACCAGTTCAGTTTCTGGCTATTTTTAATTTTAAGAGCTAGCAGAACTTTGTTTATAAAAATTACACTGAATACTACCCTAAGCGATGACTTCTACTTCTAGAATACTACCCTAAGCGATGATTTCCATTTCTATTTCACAGATCTTCATGGTCTTTGAAGTGTCACTATAAAAGACAACGGCTCATAGCTGTCCTTAATCTTGAGATTCTTCAGGTGCTCCTCACACTCATAGCTATGCTATCTTGATGTTATGGCCCTGAAACATTAGTTAATTTGACATTGTAAACATGCTACATTTTAATTAGGCATGGTACATATTTTAAAAAATTTTTTTATTTAAACACGATAATTTATAAAGTTCAAAGTTTTTCACAATACAGTTGTTAGAAAGATTCATCATTCAACACCAATCCCACCACCAGTGTGTTCCCACCACCAAAGACTCTCATTCATTTCCCACCCATCCTCCATCCCCCAGCCCCATGCCTGCTCCCTTAGCCGGCATTAAGTATATTGACCATTACAGTCCATACATGGCAACAGTATTGATAAAGTCATGACTTTTTTTCTGGATTGTTATGGGCAATTCTGGCCGATTTCTGTTATTATATTGTCTTTCTGAGTTTCTAGAACATAGTTGGTTTCTATTAGTCAACCCCAAACCCTCCGACACTGCACCACTGATAACACTTATTTCAAATTTTTCTCAACCTCTGTTTGAGCTTGTCCTGTGCATACACTGAATAATCTATTCTATGTTGCTTGGTGGAGCTAGTTCTCTAAGTACAGTTGATGAATATATTCTTTAGATGGAAGTCAATAGAAATTATTAAATCTCAACTGGATCCATTGTGCAGTTTGGGGACAACTGTATAAGAAATTATCGATATGTTCCCACAGACCAGACATCGTGCCCTCACTCTTGTCATTGTATGCTCCAAACTTAATTCTATAAAGTGTGGTGGAATACCTGGTACATCAGTATACCAGGCTTTGAGATATCGTGCCATATGCCAGGGGAGGAGCCGGTAGCAGCTCTTGCCTGTGTGTCTGCGTCTCTGCATCGTGGCCGACACCCCAGAAACAGTTCATGGACGGGTCCACTGAGCCTTCCAGATGGGACAGAGGTGGGGAAAGGACCCCAGCTCCTTCTCCACAGAACCCCGGTGACTGTAGCCGCCAAGACCCACATAGACATGGTACATATTAAATGCTTAATGACATTTCTCAAACAAAACTGGGATGGGTAAAAAGATTTATACAGGCAATGAAATCTCAGTGGCAATTCCTTCCTTTGAGACAACCTAAGACTAAATCCTTTTGCTTGTGTTCTCAGCTCTGGAAATTTCTCTAAATTCTATCTTCTCTCCCAACCTCCCTTCCCTTCCTCATTGTCTACTGAAGATCTGTCTTTTGGTGCCAGTCTTTCTCTCTACCCACACCATCTATTGCGTTATTTACATATTTCCTTACTATTGACTCCTCCCTAACATAGAATAAAGATACCACCTTCCCTCTTGTTCTTCCAGTCTCTCATTCTTACCTCATCTCTGACTCAATTGCCCCACCCCCAACATTTAGGAATCCACCAAGGTCTAGCCCCCTATCGCACAACTCCAGATAGGAAAAGTCTCAGTAAAAATCACTAGCACATCACCAGTGATCTCAAGACACTTGAATCACTGGGATGCATCTTTTCTTAAGGTTTTATTTATTTTTATAGCCTAAGAAGGAGAACTAATGGAGACAGTATTGGCACCCACTCGAGCAAATTGATGAACAATGGGAAGACAAGTGATACAAGGAGAGCCAGGTGAGATACAAGAGAGAGAGATGAAAGTAAGGCTTCCAAGAATGAAGAGAGGGGCCATAGGGCCATAGAGATACTACAGTGGGCAAAGTGTTTATCTTGTACATGGCTGAACTGGCTCAGTTTCCAGCATCCCATATGTCTCCTGAGTACTTCCAGGAGTGATCCCAGAAAGCAGAGTCAGGACTAAGCACTGTCAGGTGTGGCTCTCCCTGTTACACCTCTCCAAAAAAGGAAAAAGAAGAATAAAAAGAGAGAGGAGAGAAGGAAGATGTGTTGAAGGATGAAAAAAAGAGAGCAGTGGAGAGGGTTTGAAGGGTTGTGAGAGTTCCAGGCTTGATCCTTGGAACCACATGGTCCTCTATGGCACTGCTGGGAGTGCCTCACTCAGATATTATTTTTTAAAGGAAAGAAGGTGAAGAGAGGGAATGAGACTGGTTCCAGTGGCCTCAGAGACATTGAAATAATTTGGTGATCACTTGATCACTTGAATCCCGTTATTTTTCGATTTGCTCGAGCGGGCGCCAATAGCATTTCCATTGCACCCTATCACGTGCCAATGTAGCCCAATGGCATCTGGTTAATTCAGGAATATGAAGAGCCTCAAACCATTCCTATTGGGTGCTCCCTCCCACCCAACCCCAGCCTGCCCCTATAGCAGACACCTTATCTTTCTCTCTTTCTATCTCTGTTTCTGTGTCTGTATTTCAGTCTCTCTTCTCTTACACTTTGTGACTTGCCATACAGTTCATGATGCAAGTATCTTTCCAATTTGGTGATGCTTGCAAATAATAAACAGTTTGTGTAGGAACAGGAGAAGAGGCTTGCAGGTGCAGCTTGGCCCCATGCTGCAGAGAGAATAATGAAATATCAGTTACCATGAGCAGAAAAAAAATACCACATGAAGATAAATTCCCAGCTTGTAATAAAGCACGGGTTTCCCCAGCACTCCGGCTTCAATTTCTCTCTAGGGATCCTCCATCCCCCTGCCCCAACACTTGCAATAATAATAAAGCACTTGGAAGAGGTATTTAAATTTCCTGTCGATTAAGCCATTCATTGGTTCAAAGTCCTGCGTGGAGGCAAGAGGGAGTTATATTTTCTTGCTGTGTGCTTTGGGTTGGTGGGGGTGTGAAATGTGTAATTCTCTTTTACCTGAACTTGATTGCTTTGTAGAAGTCTGGAGGAGTGAGATAGAGGCAGAGGGAGGGAGGATCTATGGAAGGAGGCGGCAGGGTTGACACCAAGAAGAGCTCAGTATCCCCAAGGGAAATTTGGAAAGTAAGACCAGATACCCTACCATTCAAAAACAGAAGAAAATACAGAGAAAATATGGTACAAAGAACTCTGGACTCAGAGTTACGCTTTGAGTGCAAATTCCACTGCCTCAAGAAGTGGTGATCTTTTGAAGCACTGGTTGTAGTTTGCAACTTTTCACACACACATTTGATAATATATATTGCAATTTTTCATTTTAAGAAAATCAATTTATTGACAAATACCTATCCACTGTCTTCCAGTCTATACCAGACTCCATCATTTTGGTAAAGTTGGGTCACTCTGTTTACTACTGTGTTCAGCATCACCCCAAAATCTAGGGAAATAATTTGGTAATAAAGGCAAATGAACATTTTAAGCATCTGAAGAAAGGCGAGAGCGTGCATAATACAGGGGCTCATTGAGATAATTTCTCTTGGAGAAAGCTCGATTTAGTTAGGTTTTCTAGATGATGAATTACAGAAGAAATTTTTCTCAGGAATTAAGACCTATAAAAACAAAAGTGGCCTAGTTTTTTTTCTAATTTTTATTATACCACAGTGAGATACACGATTACAAGGATGTTCACAATTGAGTCTCTGTCATACAATGTTCCAGCACCCAGCCCCCCCACCAGTGCCCCATTCCCACCACCAATGTCCCAATGCTCCCTCCCACCCAACCCCAGCATGCCCCTATAGCAGACACCTTATCTTTCTCTGTTTCTATCTCTGTTTCTATCTCTGAATTTCAGTCTCTCTTCTCTTACACTTTGTGACTTGCCTTACAGTTTATGATGCAAGTACCTATGTGTATATTCAGTAGTGAGTTCTTGTGTGACATCATAGTTCCTCATTCCCTATCAGCCTCCCCAGTTTGTTACAACTACAATGATCTTTATGGTGTATAGATGTGAAAGATCCTGGGAAGGACCTGGTCCTAACCTACTTTGTTATCTAAGCCTCTTGCACAGCCATGCACCATCACAGCTGTGCATCTGTTCTGTCCCTTGTCTAGTTCATTTGGTGTGGAGGCTGTGAGCCTGTAGCCATACCCACCAGCATGGAGAGGGGGAGCCCAAATCCTCGCCTCCATTTCCAGCAAACACGGCTTCCCCACATGACTGCTTTACCCTAGTAGCTGTATTGGTCTCAGCCGGGGACCAGCCGATTCCTCAGAGACTCCATGGGCTGCTCCACGTGGGCCGGGCAGCACAGCTGTGAGTCTGGTCTGTCCCTTGTCCAGTTCATCTCTATTGTTACTATTTTTGGCATATCGAATACACAATGGGTAGCTTGCCAGGCTCTGCCATGGCTCTGGGTTCATCCCAGGGGGCCCAGTCTTTTCTTTTCCTATATCAGACCATCCACCATCCAGGGCCCACAGGGCAGAGCCCTTGGGGTTTAGACAAGCCTAGTTCCTGTCTGCCACCTGCCAATGCAGCCAGGGACCACAGTCACACCTGCAACACCTAAAGGGACAGAAGCCTGTTTTTTAGGTTTACAAAGTCTGTGATTCTTATACTTCAAGCTACTTTTCTCTTTGCTTTGGCATCTAGGAGACTTGAGCCAATTTTGTTATCAATATCCGATAATTGTACTTTATATTTGAATATACTAATTTTGTTCCTGCCTTCAAATATTTTCCTACCTTTCATTTTCTCTTTTTTTTAAGATTTAGGCAGCACTGCATTACAGTATTGTATAAATATCAGGTGAGAATCATTGAATACCAGTGTGTTCCATTCACTCTCAATGGAACAGACATCTCTGAATGCAACAGTTATGTGTACCTAGGTCGAGAAGTCAACATGATGAATGACCTAAAACCTGAGCTGCGCAGGAGGAAGAGAGCGGCATGGAATGCCTTTAAAGGCATCGAAGAAATAGCTAAAAGGACAAAGAACCTCCGACTCGGGCCCATCTCTTTGACTCCACCGTTCTCCCTACATTAACATACACCTCAGAGACCTGGACCCTACGAAAGCAAGATGAGAATGCTATTCGGGTCTCCCAGAGAGGATTCGAAAGAGCTATGCTTGGAATATCATGCCTCACTCAAGTGAGAGAAGGAATCCGGAGCTCTGACCTCCGTCACTATTCCAGAGTCTGGGATGCTATCTCATTTGCCAAGGCATCGAAAATCAAATGGTCTGGACATATAATGTCATTTGGAGATGACCGCTGGACTAGAGCCGTTACCGACTGGATCCCACAGGATGTCAAAAGATCACATGGCCGCCCACCTACAAGATGGTCAGACTTCCTTGTCAAGATCCTGAAGGAACTGTTTGAGGCTCTTGATATTCCTGAATCAACCAGATGCCATTGGGCTACATTAGCACGTGATAGGGTCAAATGGAAATGTTACTGGCGCCCGCTCAAGCAAATCGATGAATAATGGGATTCAAGTGAAGTGATCACGTGTCTCTATACTGCATTAAGTTTACCACTAACATCTCAGCTTTATCCTTCATTATAAAATTATGATGATTTGCTCCCCCTACCTTGTCTCTTTTGGAGGCCATTAACAGGTTTAATTTTCTATACTTATTTGCATATTTATCGTTACTGTTATCATTGTTGTTATTGCAGAGCTACAACTAGCACCTGCCTCCCTGCAATGCTGAAGATTCAACCTGGCTTCCACACAGGTAAGGTATGTGCTTTAATGTTTGAGTTACATCCCAACCCTTTACATTTATATATATTTTTACATTGCATAGCTCATCTCTTTGAAAAATGAAATTTGGTATAAATTAATAACACCTAAATATCAGCTATTCGTTGATGCCTAATTTAATATATGGTAAGATGTATATGACATTGGTACCTTAAAATGTATTCTGGCATTCTATTGTGGGAAAAGGGTGGTAACAGTTGATGCTCAGGGATTGCTCCTGTTTCTGAGCCCAGGGATCAGTCCTGGTGGCACTCAGAGGAACATACACAGAGTTTGGGATCATACCAGGGATGGAACGAGGGTTCACCCATGCAAGTAATGCACCTTAATTCTATACTGTCTCTTCAGTTCCCATTCTGGCATTCTTGACTAAATTTTGATTGAACATTCTCTACAGAAATTATATAAGATAGAGTTGTAGGAGTGGGTGGACTGTTTGTAGCTATGATTTCCACTTGGAGCAGAACTTTATGTATAAGATGACAAACATTCTGTTCTCTGTTACAAACTTGCTCTGAATTCTGAGACAGCAATATAAGAAATATTTAAAACTTGAAAGAATTTTGACCAAAGAGAATTTGCCTTCTAGAACTTTCTGCCCCTTTGTGCTTTGATCCCATGCCATTAGCTCATCTGCTCTGCATGACTCATTCACGTGTCATGTTTGATCCCTTGTGAGGGATCAGAATGATATTACATCTTTGTTACAATGAAATAAAATTGCTGCTATATTTCCCCAAATGAAAAATTCTAAACGAATTATGTACAACTATTTAGTTACCTCCCTTTGGACCCTAAATGAAAACAATAATTTAAAAGCTTATGTTCACCCCCAACCATATAACCACAATCTGCTCATGCTATATGGTTCTATAATTGAGTTAGTTTGAATAAATACAGTAAAAAGTATTATATAGTATTTTGTATTTTGCTATATTAAGCCATTCCAGATGGTGACTGAACAACACATATCTCAAGTCTTTATTTTATTCAGATTAATAGTTATATTGCAAACTATGGAAGAGCCATATTGTTGTTTGTTTTTAACATATCATTCAGTAATTATTTACTGATAGATCCCTAGTATTTCTATTTTAGTTAAAAAAAACAGGGGCCGGAGCGATAGCCCAGCGGGTAAGGCGTTTGCCTTGCACGCGGCGGCTCATGCCGGCCGGGTTCGATCCCGGCATCCCATATGGTCCCCGAGCACCGCCAGGAGTAATTCCTGAGTGCAGAGCCAGGAGTAACCCCTGAGCATTGCCGGGTGTGACCCAAAAAAAAAAAAAAAAAAATAAAAAATCAACAAATATTAGTATAGCCTTCAGGAAGATATTAACTATCATTTAAGCAACTATTTTAAAAATTAAGATGTGATGGGCCAGAGAGATAGTACAGGGGTTTAAGTCTTTGTCCTGCATGATGATGACCCCATTATCCCATTATTCAGGACCCCATTATTCCTGAAGATCACCAGGAATGATCCCTGAGCACAGAGCCAAGAGTAAAGCTGGAGTACCATAGGATGTAGAGGATCTCTGTCCGATGATGGTCAGGCCAGGCGATGTCCATCATGCCCACCCAGGGATGCCAGAAGTCGGGGAGCTTCTGGGGTCTCCAACAGTATCAAGACAGAAGGTCTCTTCTACCTCCGAGGCCTCTGGGGAATGGATGAAAACTCATGAGTCGGCGTGATCTGCCTCCTAACCACATCTGTTCCAGTGTTTCAGAAACCCATTCCAGCATTCCAGATGCCTGTTCCAGTGCTCCAGATGTACATGCCAATGTTCCAGACACTTGTTCCAGTGCTCCAGTCATCTGTTCCAGTGATCCAGATAACTGTTCTGTGCTCCAGATGTCTGTTCCAGTGTTCCAGTACTCCTGATAATTCATCGAACGCCTGATGATTGCTCTCCTGAGACTCATTCCCATCTTCACCAATGTTGCTGTTCCAGAATCAGTTCTTCAGACCTTGTTCCAGACATGTGACTGGTATGTCCCATATAAGACATGGGAAATTGACTCTTACTAATTTTTAGGGTGGCATAGGCTGTAGTCAGTTATGACCAAACAGCCAGAGACATTTTACTATGAATTTTACTCTGGGTTCAAAATGAATTCAGACATTGGGACAACATATGATATTACCTTGTGATTGGAATTGTTCCTTTTCTGTATCACTCCTCTGTATGTATTATTTAGAATACTTGTATTTATATATTTTTGTAAACAAAAAGGGAGAATTGTTGAATGACAGGCTTAGCTAGCTTGGGAACTTTGCTCACAGCTTAATCTATTTACATGGTCTTAAGCCAAAGTTCATTCTAATGAGATCTCTCTTCTATGTAAACACTGATAGAGGATGTGGCAGTTACAGAAGTCATCTTGACTCTGAATAACTTCTGACTTATAAGATGTCTGTTTCAAGTGCAGTTATACCTGATCCAGAGACTCAGAGACACGGGGTAGAGTTGCTACCAGCTCTCCCTGTGCCCAGCTGATCATGAGGCACCCAGGAGGGAAAGCAGGTTCTAGCCCTGGCCCGCCATTCTAGCAGAGCTTTGCAAGAAGCCAGAGGAACCCCCACACCAAAAGGGCGGCCATTTTCAACATCCAGACTGCACAGCTCATCAGAGCTCCACCCAGCAAAAAAGCTGATCTTTCCTTGTTTCATCAATACATGCATGAGATGAGAGGCTACTACAAGAATATTCCACTCACACGGCAGAGTCTAGCAAGCTACCTGTGTTTACGTATTTGAAATGCCAAAAATCAGTAACACTTATAGACCTCATTCCCATTTCCTGAAGGAATGGTTTGAGGCTCTTCATGTTCCTGGATCAAGCAGTTTCCCTTGGGCTGTGCTAGCATATGACAGGACATATGGAGATGTTACTGGTGCCCACTTGAGCAAATCAATGAATAATGGGATGACAAATGATACAAATGAAGTAATATCATTAGATGTAACCCCAAGACAAAAAATACTAAAGATGACAAAGGATAGGGAAGGGTAAAATAATAAAAATTATTTACTAGTTATTTAAGACCATAACCACAGTCAAATTTAGATTGCTTGAAGGCAAGTAAGATTTTTTTTTTTGAGGGGGAGCAGGGCAGCTGCGTTTATTGGGCCACGGTGGCCAGCTTCACTCGAAGGCCATGCACTTGATCTTGAAGTCCCCGTCGGCCGCCATGTAACTGATGGCCTCCAGGTTGAGGTGGTTGGGGAACTTGAATGTGTACTCATCCGGGGAGTGTGATGGTCAGGTCGGCGGTGTCGAAGGTGATGCACACCTCCACAACACTCCCAGGCTGGAACGGGAAGGCGGGCTCGCACTGCTCAGCGCCCAAAAGCAAGTAAGATTTTTTATGTGTTTTCTGAATATAAAATATGTGAGTTTGATAGTGGAAGAATTACATGTTATCCTCAAAGTCTATAAAGTTTATACGGAAGCACATATAGTCAAGTGTGGTAGAATTGTAACTGCACCCTAAGGTACACATCACTCATGGAATATTTGAACACTAAGAAGGGTGTCATTTGTATGAGGACAACTTAGGTGTCTTGGAAAAATATTGAAGAGATAAACCACAGTGGTTAGGGTACATGACGGTCCCAAGGGGTTTGATTCCCAGCACCACATAGTTCCCCAAACATCATCAAGTGCATGACTGGGAGCTCTCACACACCTTAGAGTGTAGCTCTGGTGGCCCCTAACTCTGGCGGAGTAGCCAAGGTATCTCTGGCATTGCAGGGTCTCCTTGGACCCTCAGGTGGTGAAGGCTTCCACTGTAGGAGAGCTAGAGAGATTGTACAGTGGACAGAGCATTGTTTTACACAGCCAACCTGGGTTCATTCTCAGCACACCATATGGTACCCCAAATCTTCCAGGAGTGATCTCTGAGTGCAGAAGAGTAAGCAGTAAAAACTGTTGAGTGTAGCCTCCCAAACATGAACCTTCTGAGCACCACTTGAGAGCACCCACCATCCACCCCAATGTTAAGGAGAGAGCATTGGAAATTTGGAAATTTTTCAAGCAAAGAGAGATAATCCCTACTCCCAACACAGAATCTAAGAGATTTATGAAATTCACAAGAATGTCAGAGTTATATAGAGACTCTGAGGCTTGTGGTCCCAGCCATGGAGAAAAGAATTTTGTGGGGTCATAAAATGGCCTTCAGCCAAGCTCCCTATCAATATAAAAGGCTCTAAAACCTTGGATGACTGAACTATTGAGAGTCGTTTACAGACATTTTCATTTATTTGGGTGTTCACATGTACATCAGCCTGGAATTATAACCTGATCCCTCACAAGAACATCAATCTCTGCATACTTCTAGTGTTATTTCCCAGCATTTGGCTTCCAAACCTTTCAAACTAGCTACCTTCACAGAACGTTCTCTTGCCCTTTTCTGTTTACAGAAAGATGCAAAGCAACTCAGCAATGTGAATAATTTAGAGGCCAGAGTGAGTCCTGGAGTTAGGGCTCTATTGATGATGATGATGATGGCCTGCAATTACTGTTAGCATTGTGGTATTATCAACCAATATCTCACCATAGTACAGGCTCCTACAGTCAGTCACATGATTTTCCATGCTGACTCTAACACTTACTAATTTTGTAAATTTGAGCATGCTGATCTTGCAGTTTCCTCATCTATAAAACTAGGTAATAATAGTGCCAGCATCAGAGGATTACTAATATTTTTAAGGCACTTGAAGAGTCCCTGACACATCTTCTGCCCTCCATGCTTGTCCAGGACATAATTTAGAAGGTCATGCTCTTTGGAGATAAACGAAAATGATGAGGCATATTACAGTAGTCTCCTAACCACATTGACAATGACATGAAGACAGAGGAGATAAGAAGGTATGTGAGTAAGCCAGAAATGGGAATCCCCAAACAGGATGAATTAGAGCTTAGATCAATTCCAGTGGCAGTTCCAGAAAGAAAAGATCTGTTAAGCTTGAAAACAAAAATAAGCAAAATATGATGAAAGATCTGTTGAGGAGTTGAAGTTGGAAATAACTTCTTCTAAGCTGATAATCTTGATGGATTAGAAAGCTGATGACGTTGTTGACAACAATGGAGAAAGTTGGAGAGAGATGCCTAGTGTTGCAGAAAGAGGAAGCTTAGGCCATGTCGATAAAGAAACAACTGAACTGTGGGACACATGGCCTGTTCCTTTGACAGATGTACTGCAGCTGAATTCATTGTGGTGCTTTGTTGGGATGTCTGAGGTGTCTTAATATGTCCCATGCCACAGTCTCTGGTGGGTTTTGTTACTTATAAAACATGGTCTATTCTTGTTCTTAGCTTGGGTTTGTTACTTGAGTGTTTCTTCATTCCAGAGGCATATCCTATGGTCATGTATAATCCTGGAGAACACTGGCATATGGCATATGTGTGGTGTGTGTGTGTGTGTGTGTGCTTATCTCCAAAATTTATATCAACATGTGCTTACACCAGGAAACAGACTTGACTATAAGATGTGATATTTTACTTTTATTTGCATTATCTTAACAAATACATGGGAAGATGCATGGGGCAGAGCTGCTACCGCTCTCCCTGTGCCCAGCTAATCAAGAGGCACCTAGGAGGGAAGGTGAGTTCTAGCCCTGGCCCGCCATCCCAATAGAACCTCGCAAGAAGCCAGAGGAACCCCACACCATGAGGGCCGCCGTTTTCAATATCTGGACTCCACAGCTCATCAGAGCTCCACCCAGCAGAAGAGCTTATCACAAGCCCTGCTAGTCAGAGTTCCACCCTACAGCCATCTACTTCAAGCCCATATATGCCTGATCCAGAGACTCAGATACACGGGCAGAGCTGCTACTGGCTCTCCTTGTGCCCAGCTGATCCTGAGGCGCCCAGGAGGGAAAGTGGACTATAGCCCTGTCCTGCCATCCCAGGAGAGCCCTCACACTAAGCCAGAGGAACTCCCACACCACGAGGGTCACCATTTTCAACATCTGAACTCCACAGCTCATCACAGCTCCACCCAGCAGAAAAGCTTATCTTTCCAGGTCTTGTGTGGCCGGCCACTTTGGTGCCACGCAGTTCATCAATAAATGCATGAGATGAGAGGCTACTACAAGAGTATTCCATCCGCATGGCAGAGCCTGGCAAGCTACCCATGTCATATTTGATCTGCCAAAAACCAGTAACAATTATAGTCCTCACTCCCATGACCTGAAGAAATGGTTTGAGGCCCTTCATGTTCCCGGAGTGAGTAGATGTCCTTGGGCTACACTAGCATTTGACAGGACATATGGGAGATATTACTGGTGCCCATTCGAGCAAATCGATGAACAATGGGAAGACAAGTTTAGCCAATTCTCATATAGTGATTGTGAGGGATTGTTCTTAGCTCTTTATACATACTAACTCGCTGAATGATCACAACTACCCAATGAGAGTGGGTAGTTATTGTCTTCATTATTGTCCTCATAATGAGCAAGAAGAAATGGAGACACAGAAGCCATTATTTGGATGGCTTCAGGAAGATTTGGGGATGACAATTTATGTGCAATTGAATTATTAAGAAAGTGTTTTATCCTAGGAGTGGGGAGATGGGAGGACCAATAAGGAGTAGAGTAGCAGGAGGAAGAAGAGGAGGAAGTCAGAGATCCAGGAGAGACAAAGTCCACAAAACAGTTTGATTTCACAGGGGACCCATGGGATATAACTTGCAGCTCCAAGTAAGCATAATCCAAGACAGGGGAGCTTGGTTTTCATATTCTCATGCCTGAAAGTCAGTAGTTAAGAGCTGCTTACCCTAGGAGCATATACCTCTGGCTCTTTGCCCTGTCAGTGAAATGGTCCAGTTGCTCAAAGGCTGTCTTGCATCATTGCAGATACTGAGAAAGCACAGCAAAAGATTGAAATAGAGCTGGTGGTGGTGGGTAGTGGACTTTCCTGACACTCTCTTCCCAGAGAGTGTCAGGACCTAACACTATCACAAAGAGATCAATAGGCAAACTGGGAAGGTGGCAGTTTCATGGTCACTTTAACTCATCTTTGGATCTCTGGGCCAGTTTAAACCTACATCTGGACACAATGTACATATACGCACAAACATGCAGAGAAAAGAAATGCAAGATTGATGCAACCCAGATGTTATGTGCCACCCAGATGTTACCATTAACTGGTGACCTTTGAGCCGAATGCAGGCATTCTTGGTTTGGTCCTTTTTTGAATTTTTAGGTTGCACTATTGCAATATGTTGCAAATCAGGAGCTCTCCATTCATACTCCAGATTCCAGGCTTCTCCCCAGATTTATACTTTGCATGGCTGGGGTGAGATAGATAGTAGATAACTCCTCTTGGGGCAGGTCATATGTTGTCCACTGGTCACATTATTTACCACCTCTGGTGTTCAACCCATTTTTGTTACTTTTCCATATCTTGTTTATTTATTAGTTGGTTTTGTAGCCCTTAGTACGGGCAATTTCTTTTTAAAAAAAATTTTTATTATACCACAGTGAAACATACAGTTACAAAGGTGTTCATAATTGGTTCTTGGTAATACAGTATTCCAGCACCCATCCCTCCACCAGTGCCAACATATCAAATCTCTTTTGTTTCTTGAAATGGACCATTCATGCTAGGGGTTTATAATTTCTTACTGTTTTTCTCTCTAGATTTATGACCACTGAATGACGTGTCAGAGGACGGTAGCTTAATTCATATACTGTTGGCAAGAACCAAACCAGGTGGCTACTTAAGCTAGCATGACCTGGGTTTCTCTTTTGTTGGAAGTAGCACACCTAGTGTTAAATCATTGCCTGTTTTGCCAGCATATGTGTGGGCATGAAGCATAAATTCTAAGAATGTATTAAATTGGTAGTCGTTAACCAATTTCCAATTATTTCTTGTTCAGATAAAGATGTTCTTATAAACCTTTCAGCAGCTTACAATATGTTCATTATCTATGTCAGAAGAAACAGATATGAAAAATAAAACTTTGAGCTGGATGTGAGTTTAAGCAAATTATAGTAATTTTCTGGCTGAGCAAATAATTATATTGGTTCAGCAAATAACCATCATTTCTCCTGAGTTAAAGTCTTTTCTTGCTGTTAGAAGTCCAATGAAAATATAGCTTAATGGGTCAAATCTTAAATTGGAATGCCTAAGAAAATCTTTAAATCCTAAGGACCCTTATCTCATTTAAAATTTTATGCACTACTTTTTACATTGCAAAAGTGGACACATTTTTTCCAAATAGACACAACACAAAAGGTCAAATTTCATGATGGACTATAGGGAAAAAAATTTTATTTTTCCCCTGAAAGTTTAATATGGTTTTAAGTGCTTGTTGTTTTAGTCATAGTTAAAAGAGTTCATATTAGATGTTCTTAAAAAATGTATTTGAAATGCACATTTGCAGGCATAGGTGATGACTTTTGCACAGGTAAAATTTTTTTTTATAAAATTCATTAAACTAGTCTATATTCACTTATGCGAATCAGGGTTGTTCTTTTCCATCACAAATAATTTAGCTTATTTATATGAATTACTTTTTAACGCAGGAATTACTCCTGGCAGTGCTCGAGGGACCACATGGGATGCCAGGAATCGAACCCGGTTTGGGCACGTGCAAGGCAAATGCCCTACCCATTGTGCTATTGCTAAGGCTCCTATGTTTTATTTAATTTCACTTTTGATCCCTTCATGTATCTCCTCTGTATACATTTTTTTTTGTGGGGAGTGGGAATGCAGTGTACCTGGCAGTGCTCAGGACTTAACCCTGACTCCATGCTCAGGGATCACTCCTAGCAGAGTTTGAGGGACTAAATAGGTTTCCAGCAATCAAACCTCAGTCGGCTGCATGCAAAACAAACTCCCTTCCACTGGGTAGGGAGCTATCTATCTCTTTGGCCCTTTTTCTGTGTATTTTAATTTACCTTGTTATTTGATGACTAAATAACACTCGAGGTGTTGCAGGTGTGGCTGCGGTGTCCCTCTGTATTGGCAGGTTGCAAATAGGAGAGAGGCTTGTCTACACCAGGGCTCTGCCCTGTGGGCCCTGGATGGTTGATGGTCTGACATAGACAAAAAACTGGACCCCCTATGATGAACCCAGAGCCATGGCACAGCCTGGAAAACTATGCATGGTGTATTCGATATGCAAAAACAGTAACAATAATGGACCTCATTCCTAATGAATGGAGACGTTACTGGTACCACTCGAGCAAATCTATGAACAACAGGAAGACAAATGATACAAGTGAAGTGAATGTCATTCAAAAAACTTGATTTTTTAAATCTTAATTACAAAGACAAAGAACTAAAAAACATTTGAAAAAGTTGAAATTTAAATTGAGGTTGCAATTTTTTAAAAAAAACCAAAGTATGCAAATTTTTCCTTTCATAAAAGTTCTTTATTCTTCTTATGTAAAGATGACTATCTCTGTCTTCTTCCTTTCCTGTAATTTCTTAATTATGTACTTCTTTATATTTGACCTACTGTGGTCTTTGATCACTTTTTTGTTTTTGCTATTAAGTGAATAAGCAAAATAAGATGTGTGTGCATTTGTCCCCAGTATAAATATCTTGAGGGGAAACCCAGAAAATGCCTTTCTTGGGTTCTTTAAGAACTATATCTCTTTCTATCTATCTGTATATCCTTTTGGCTTGGAAAAAGACGAAGGTAAACAAAAAGGTAGGTATTTTTATTTGTTCTTTGTGAACACTCCAAAATGCGCTATTCTTTTCTGGTTCAAGGATCAAAGTGATTGGCCTCATGAAGTATAGCTGGGGCTATTCCTCTTCAGTTTTGTTGGGGAAGAATATGGGTAAGATGGGGTTAAGTTCTTCTGGAAAGTTTTGTAGAAATCACTGGTGAAGTCTTGTCTTGGGCATTTGTTCTTAGGGAGACTTGATTCCTGTAGTTGTGATTGGTCTGTTTAAGGCAGGCATTTCTTCCTGGTTCAGTAGTAGTACGTTGTGTGACTCTAAATATCTATTTCTTCTAGGTTGTTCAGTTTGTTTGCATATAGATATTCTTAGTGCCTTATGGGTCTTTGTATATTTATGCTTTATCAGCTGCAACGTCACCTCTTTCATTTCTGATTCTTCTCTTCAGGATTCACTTTATCTTCATAAGCCTAGTGAGAATTCTATTGATTTCACTCATTTTCCCCCAAAGATATAACTCTTAGTTTTATAAAGATTTTGTATCATCATTTTGGCTTCTGTTTTATTTACTTCCAGTCTAACTGTGACTATTTCTTCTAACTTTCTATTCTCTTGTCTACCCCTTTTCTAATCCTTTAGGTATAAAGTTAGTTCAGTAAAGACTTTTCTGATTTTTTTTTTTTTTTGCTTTTTGGGTCACACCCGGCAATGCTCAGGGGTTTCTCCTGGCTCTGCACTCAGGAATTACTCCTGGAGGTGCTCGGGGGACCATATGGGATGCCGGGGGATTGAACCCGGGCCGGCATGGGCCTGCCGCGGGTAAGGCAAACGCCCTACCCGCTGGGCTATGGCTCCGGCCCCTCTGATTTTTTAATGAAGACCTGTATTGGGAGGTCTAAACTTCTCTTTTTAATGCTGCCTTTGTTGTTTTATATTGTATCTGATTGTCGGGGACTCCGCCGGGAAGTGAATTCCCTTCTACCTCTGAAGCCGGCGGGAATGGATGAAGACTCAGGAATCTGATGCAGTTTTAAAAGGCTTTACTTATCACAGGTTCAGGCATACAAATTCACAATAGGAAAAACCCTGTGCTTAGGATTCCTGGCTAGAACCTCAGCCAAGTGTAGGCCAAAATGGCGGCCACCACGTGTAAAGGCCCTGTAAAGAGGAGACAAAGACAAGACTCCCAAGAAGGGTGCGAGCTCACAAAGAGAGAGCCCAAAAAAGGGGCGCTAGAGAGGAAGCAGGCTAGTTTTATACCCCTGCAACTCAGACCTCCCTCCCACTATTATGGGAAGCAGGGAGGGTCAAATGCCCTCAGGCAATTTCTCCCAGCACCTCACCTAGGCCCTTTTATATGCTAATGTCTTGAGCCAAGATCTGCCTGGAAAAGCCTTTGTAGGGTAAAGAAGGGGGTTTCCCAGATGGCTTGTCTCTGTACCAAAGTCTAATACTAGTACCAATTAAATATTTCTCCAAGCCTTCTCAAGTCTTGTCTACTTCACGTTTTGTATTTTAGTTGCCTTTGCATTATCAGGGAGCCATGCTTCCTTGCTTGGAGGCAAACAGCATTTCTCTCTGGTCTAATTATTTAGGGATCCAACGTGGCCAGGCAAATATGCTGGTAAGATCTAGCTAGTCCCACGATGATTGTAGTAGCATGAGATAATATTTATACCAGCTAGTATAGAATACATGGTCAGATAAACTGCCACATTTAGACTACCCCCTTATCTACGAAGTGATTTGCAGGAGGCAATTCAGAGCAGATGCAGAGGCTCTTAGAGGAGTCCTGCAACATCTGATAGCTTGTTTTTTGGATTTGCTGTTGTAATTTTTCATTTTTCCTTTGATTTCTTCATTGACTCAAAATAATCCAACAGCAAGTTGTTTAATCACCACATGCTTGAGACTTTTCTGTTTTCTTTTTGTTATCACTTTCTAATCTAACTTTCTAACCTGTGACTGGAAAAATGCTTTATATGATTTTAATCTTTACATTCATCAAAATGTATTTTGCATTCCAAAGTAAGATCGATTCTCAATATTCCATATGCACTTGCAAAGAATGCACGTTCATTTATATGAAAATGAAATTTTTGTATCTCTGTTAAGCTCATCTAATCCTTGGCTTCTATAATGCTGTATTTCCCAGCTTTTTAGTTGTTGTTTTTGTCTGGATATTTCTGTTATTTTAAGTGTGTGTATGTTGAGATTCCCCTATATTATTGTGCTGCTGTCAGTGTAATCTTGAGCTTTGTTAATATTTTTTGTGTATTTAGGTGCTTCCATATGAATAAATCTATATTGATGACTATTATATATTCTAGAAAGATTGACCTTTTGACCAATATATAATAGACATCTTTGTCTCATTACCTTTTTGTTTGAGCCAGTTTTACACATATGATAATAGTAGTTTCTGCTCTTTTTTCTATAGTTTTGAAGCACCTTGCTCCAGTCTCTCTGATCTTATGCTTTTCTTTATATCAAATGTGAGGCTCTGGCGTGCTTATAGATAGATATATATTTTTAAAAAAATAAAGGCTATGGGCTGGAGCAATAGTACAGCAGGTAGAGTGTCTGCCCTGCATGTGGCCAGCCTGGATTCTATTCTGGGCACCCCATTGAGTCCCTGAACCTATATAGATTAATCGCTGAGCTCAGAGACAGGATATTAGCCCAGTGCACAGCTAGGTGTGGCCTAAAAACAAGCAAAGCATGCAAAGAAACAATCTAATAGTAATTCTGTGTGAATTCAGACCATTTATATATGGGTTTTCTCACTGTCATTCTATTTTTCTGGCTGTTTTGTATTTATGCTGTCCCATGCCTCCATTTGTCTATGATTTTTATTTTGTGGTTATGATGAAAGTTGCATCAAACTCATTAGAGCAAATAAGTCTTTTGTATGTGCTAGTCTTGACTTATCATCTTTTGACTATACATTTCTTTCCTTTTTTCTCCTTTCCTTTTGTGTTTTTGTTGTCTCATGTTTCTGTTGTTTAGGTTTCTGCTATTGTATTACTACTGAAGCTTTTTGCTCTTTTGTTTTTTATTTTTATATAGAATTCCTTGCAGCTTTACTTAGAGACTGATGACAGTAAACTCTATTATTTTTTGTTCATTAAAAAATACTATTTCTCCATAATCTGAAAGGTAATTTTTCAAGCTAACTTATTCTTGGTTGGCAGTTGTGATCTTTTAGTAGTAAACTTTAGTCCATTCTCTTCTAACGAATATAGTTTTTACCAAAAAGTATATTTAAAAAAAAACCTTGCTATGGGACTGGAGAGATAGTACAGCAGATTGGGTGTATAGACAGTCGCATGAGACCAGCTCAGGTTCAATCCCTGGGACCCCATATAACCCCTAGAGCCCGATCAGAGTGATCCCTGAGCTCAGAGCCAGGAATAAATTCTGAGTACTTAGAGGTTGTGCTCCTCTGTATCGTCCACCCGAAGGTGACTTCTTTTCCTTATTTGGACGCTACTTCATTTCCTTATTTTCTAAGCAGTTTTAAAAATGTTTGTGTCATTGAATTCTGATTGTTTGATAATAGTATGTCCTGCTGTAGGCTCAGAAATTTGGGTGCTCTCTCAGCTTCCTCTGTATCTATGGTTTGCTCTTCACTTAGGTCTGGGAAAGTCTCAGTATTATTTCTTTGCATAAAATTTCTATTTCTTTCTCTCTCTCTCTCTCTCCTCTCTCTGTCTCTGTCTCTGTCTCTCTCTCACACAACATACACAAACACAGGAAATTCCTAATACTTTGGTGTTTATCTTTTGATTGATATTTTTTATAGATTTTAGTCCTTTTCTCTGAATTTTATTTATTCCTCCTCTTTCATTTGACTTATTCCTATGATTTTATCTTTGAATCCTAATAGTCTTTCTCCTCGGAAATTGAATCTATTTTTTATGCTTTCTGTTATACTGAATTTCATATAACATGCCTTTCATATTCAACATCTCTGTTTGGAATGCTAAAATATCTTTAATCCCTTTAGTGAAGAATTCCCTATTTTCTTACAGCCCTTGTAAAAAAATATCTTGGGGTATTTGTCTCTGGTTAGCATTTCAGACATGGATTACTGTTGAGGAAAATGCTGACTGCAGATACTTGGAGACACATTTTAGGAGCATTAAAATTACTCTGTACCAGAAACTGAACTTAAAAGCATTCCTGAGGTACTATGGAAATGCTCAAAGAGCTGAGCAGATGCTCTGCATGATGGAGCCCCAGGTTTGATCTCCAGCACCACATTGCCCCCAAACAAGTTCATATAAATTGATAACAAGATACAGATACAGGCACAGATAAAGATGTATGTCTTGGACTTCCTTTTGCTCTATGTAGTTGAGATTCTATATTTGTTTTGTTCCACTATCTTTTCTCAGTCCTTTGTACCTGTTTCAATCCTGTCAGTAACGTTTCCTTCTAAACACTTGTCATTTTCCTTTTTTCTTCCTTACTTCCTTTTTATTTCTTTTATTTATTTACTTATTTTGGCTTGGGAGTCATGTCCAGTGGTGTTCAGGGTCCACACCTGGCTCCTTGCTCTCAGTCCCTTGGCTCTGTGCTCAGGGAACACACCTGGCCTCACTCAAGGACCATAGGTGATGATAAGATTCAAACTATTGTCATAGTCAAAGCCACATACAAGGCAAGTGCCTTAATCTCTGGACTGCCTCTAAGGCCCTGACACTTGTCATTTTAAGGAATCCCAACTTTGTTTTAAAGAAATTAAATTTCTTTAATTTCTTTTAAAGAAACAAACAAATTTCTTTGTTTTAAAGAAATTAGCTGCACAATTTTCCTGCTTAAACATCAAATTACTTATTTTTCCTGCAGGTGGCACTGTGGCCTTACTGTTGGTGTTTTCTGTTATGGAGGGGGAAGGTAGGAAGGAGGGGAGTAAGGAAGAACTTTAAAGCCACAGGGACTGAAGGGTTGCTGGTTAGGAGTCACATGAGGAGAGTGAAGAGGAAGAGCTCCTTACTGCCCCATAACCTCTGGGACTATTCCCAGTCCCCATTATGCCAAGAGTTTATTTTTCAATTCTCTGCCTTTTGACTGAACCAACTTCTGCGTTATTTCCAGAAATGGAAGGGAAGAAGATCTAGTGGCTGTTGTTAAAAAAAATCCACTGTCCCAGGGACTCAGAGTTTCCTTGTATAGGTTCCAAAAAGTGGTTTCTACCAGCAGTGTAGGTCTCCACCTAACTGATGGATAGTGCGAACTGTTATTTCCACAGTGCTGATCCACCCCAGCTCAGAGCCAGGTTTGCCAGCAGCAGTGGTAACCACAGTGCGTGGTGCTAAAGAGCTCGTAGCTGATCACCTTTTCCAGTTCCACGCCCTGAAACCCACCTTCAGTTATATGAATGTATGTGACTTTCAGGCTGATGAGCCTTTATCAGAGACAGAGTTATTCTGGTTGTGTGTTTGAGAGGAACTTTGCTTCCTGATGTCTTCAGTAAATCAGAGCTTTCTCCAGCAGTCACTGCCTGCTAGCCATTTTTTTGGTTAGACTGCTCTATTTTTCCGTTTTGTGATTTTAGATGCACAGGTAGCATCCGTTCAGAAATAGTCCTCAATCCTAATTTCCATGGAGGCTGGGATAAAAAAATTTTTTTTCTCTCAAAGGAGGAGTTTACTTCCTTTTTACTCACTGGAAGACATCTTTCAGGGACCCCTGAAGCTCGGATGACAGACCTAAGGAGGCAGGGGAAGGATCTGCGGAAGAACAATCTAAGGTGAATTAATTCTCTAGTCTTGTTCATTTGGAAAGATATAAGCACACCTTTGTTCACTGTGATGCTATTTACAGTAGTAAAGGTGTAGAGTCCACCCAAGTGCCTAATAATAGATGAATAGATAAAAGAGATAGACACAGTGGGGCCCTGCTCCACCATAAGAAAAAAGATCATGAGAAACAAAACCTTTCTCTACAACATGGGTAGAATGGGAGGGAGCTTATTAAGTTTTAAAAAAAGTCAGAAGAAGGAAGATGCTTTCTCAGAGAATTGATATCTCTTCATCAATTTATATGGCTTATATGGCTTCTCTTAATGTGGTAGATTAAGGCACTACTTACCACACCGTACACCTCTTTCTCTAGGTAAAGCAAGGAAAGTGGAGGACACACGTCTGTGGGCGCAGAGACGCAGAGCCAAGGCTACCTGAGAGGTGACGGCTCAAGAGAGCACAAGGGTTGGGTTCCATGGGCTGTGGAGTAAGGACATTGGAGTTAGGGTGACATATTTAACAGAGCAGTAAAGTTGTAACCCTAAAACATACCACTTGTACTTCAGATTTTTTAAAAACTCTGTTTTTGTCCTGGTTGGTCACTCATTAGGCATGTTATACTGGGGACATGACTAAACGTTTCTCATGCCAGCCTCAGTTGACCCCCATCTGTCAAATCATTGTTTGGTTTTGCTGGCAGGGTTCGGATAGAGGGAATCCAGTGAGCTACAGTTGCTATGTTTTGATTCATAAAATATTTTCCTTCTCAGCTCTGAAACAATGGAGACTGTTTCACGCTGTTGCAAGGCCTCACGTTTCTGTGCACTAGATGTCAGTAGAGCTCTGTGGGTCAGAGGCCGTAGCTTCCGTGCCGGGATCTGCTATTGGAAAACTCTCCAGTGCAAACTCATCATGTTTTGCTTATTTTGCGTTTCTTACCAAACGGTCCTGAATGAATGTGTGTGCCCCAGCCCCACGCCCGCCTTCATGCCCAACCCCCTAGAACTTACTTTCAGTATAGTTTTCTGGGTTATTGAGGCTTTCCTGTCTTCATTTTCTGAAGGAATTCCCACCAAAAGATTTTTTTGACCAGAAAAAAAATGAAAAAGCTAATAAGATGTCTACCTTCTGTGTGTGTCGGAGAGACCCAACAAATAAAACGATTTGGCTTCAGTCACCATCTCAGCAAGGCCAAAGGCAATGGAGTGAGGTGGGGTCAGTGATGGGATACCACCTGGGAAAGAACAGCCAAATAGGGCACGGCACGGTCATGATCAACATTAAAATTCTAAAACGCTGTGTTTTTTTTTTTATCAATTTTATTTTTAAAGAAAATATGAAAACAGGCTTTAGTGTCAACTTTTTTTTTTCCTTTTTGGGTCACACCCAGCATTGCTCAGGGGTTTCTCCTGGCTCTGCACTCAGGAATTACTCCTGGCGGTGCTTGGGGGACCACATGGGATGTCGAGGATTGAACCCGGGCCGGCACAGGCCGGCCGGTGTAAGGCAAATGCCCTACCTGATGGACTTTGCTCTGGCTCCAGTGTCAACTTTTTAAATATGATTTACATTGGTTATTACAGATTTACTGCTTTCAAGATTAAATGTTGCTTTAAAAATCCCATTTGCCTTCTACTTTTTCTTCACTGTCCTGTTATCTTTGCCTCATTTGAGCTTTTTTCGCTTACATTCTAATTGAGAAGTAAAGCAGAAATACCAGAACAGAGCTTTGCCTTACTCAGAAATGCTTAGCATGCAAGCCCTCTATTTTCCAAAACTGCTGACTTTCTCTTCAGAGAAGAAAAATAAATCTTTTGGGACTGGAACCAGTCTTGTTTCCAGGATAGCTAAAAGCTCAAGGGAAAGCATAGGACTTCAGAGCTCTCCTTCTCGGGGGGAGAGGGCGGCAGTTCTGTTCTTTTTAAAAACAGAGACCCGTTTGTGAAGCACGTCTGGGTTTTAGCTGGCAGTTTCAGTCACAAGAACAAACAGAGCTGTACTTGTGAAAAGAAAAGAAAGAAAGAAAAGAAGAAAGAAAAGATAGAAGAAAGAAAGAAAAGAGAGAGAAAGAAAGAGAGAGAGA